>JAFBJS010002081.1:400956-425447 GCA_016785265.1 Paraplagusia blochii | reverse complement strand
GATGTGTATAAGAGACAGCATTCTCAGCAGGTGTCTCACATCCAGGTCTGGTACTGATCCCCACGTCACAAATACTACTGTAATACTACTACAATACACGACTTGTGCACATTGTTCTCCAGCTCCTTATTTTCACATTCATTTTTACTAGTTTTTCTTTTTACATTTTCTAAATTTAACATAAGATTTTTTTTTTTTTACATTTTTCACTTCTATTTTTAAACATATCAATGAATATTCCATGTCCTCCAGGTCAAGGTCGAAGAGTTTTGTTTGACCTACAGATAAACAGTGGTCAACTGGTTAGAACTCTTGCCCCCCAGCAGGATGGTCACCAGTTTGATGCCTCTGGTGGCCATCTGGGTTGTTGCTGCTCCCATGACTATAAAAAGGGTTGGGGTTAGAAAGAGATTTAGTGAAGAAAAGCCTGAATGAAAATTAAAATCTCAGTAACATCAGCATCAGACTGTCTCTGATGATGAGGACGACTTTTCTGACTTTTTAGTGTCGCCCAGTGCGACTTATAGTCGGAAAAATATGAAAAAGAAACTCCACTCAAAAGATCTCACTCTGACTTTTCCAAAGGTTGAATGTATATTTCATGTGATGACGGTGTGTTTCTGTGGGTGTAGTAACACAGTGACACACACAGGTTGTGCCAATGACAACCAACCACCCCACCCGCCCCTCAGCTTATCAGTGCACCAGAGGGACCTGAAGGAGAAGTGAGGGCATGTGAGGGGACAGCTGGACAGCTACATAAAAGGCCGGTGTGAAGAGTTATGGAGCGGGCGCCAGTCGGCCTTCATTCGCTACTTTTGACCCCTTCCCTCCCCTCCTCCCTCCCTCCCTCTCATGCCCACCCCCCTCCCTCAGCCGCCCAACTGATCAGCAGCCCTTCCACTTTCATTTATGCCTTTATGGAATCATTTGCATATGGCATTGGCTGTGCTGTTCTTTATTGAGGTCATTTTTATCACTGCGGCGTGGCAGCAGTGACAACAATAAATCCAGTTTACTCCTGGACAAGGATGACCTTTTTTCTCCCTCTAATCAAGCCGTTACAGGTGGAGTCTATACTGGGAGCACAGCCCGTCTCTGCCTCCGTTCATTTGTGGTTATCAGCTGAATGAATGAATGAATGAGTGAGTGAGTGAATGATGGATGGATGGATGGATGACTGCGTACAGGCGGCTCTGGAACTGGGGGAGAATACCAATGGAACATGTTTTCCTTTTGTTTCAGTCCGCAAGTAGAAGCTGAGAAAAGTCACTCAGGCCCTGAAATAGTTTAGTCTGGAGTCTAACCCCTGTGTGAAGTGGACATGTTGTCTTAGGAGGACAGTCTGGGTGTCTTACGTTCATTAATGTGACTAAATTAATGTTTGTTTCTGAAATAATCTGGCCTGTTGACCAGGTCAACTCAGATTAACCAAGTATAAATTAAAGTCTCAGCCAAATGTGATATTTATTGAAAAATTGACATAATGTTTTTCCTGTTCTGTAAAGTAGAATTTTTCTTTATGGAAACAAATTTCTTTGTTTTTGTTGATATGAATCTGGATCAATCAAGGGATCATCAAATATATGAGAAATTTATTTGTTTTTCCTCTTCCCTTTATTTTTAATTCTAGGTCTTAGAAATGTATATACTAAAACACAGCACATCCATCTCTAAGACTATAAATCCTGACAGTCCAGTTCTACTCTCTAATATATTTATAAGAATTCTTGCAATTAATGATTTATATTGTTCACTCAAATTAGTAATAAGAAAAATAAATAATCTTTAAGCTCACTGGCCACAAAAAATGACTACGTGGGCCACGTTTGGCCTGCGTGCCTCTAGTTTGACACATTTGATGCATAGATCTGTTCATCAAAAAATGAATACAAATCTGTTTTCTTTCTGGACTGAACCAATGGGATTCTAGGTATTAAATTGAATAGAATATTCATTTGGACACGACTTCCTGGCAGGAACATTCCAAAAATAATGGTCTAAAGTGTGTAATTTCTTTCTTAAATCTATATATTTTTGCTTTTTTTTTTGTCTCGACTTTTTTTTTTTTTTTAGAAAGGCACATTTCCATCATATGTAATAATAACTTTAGTTTGTCCAGGACACAGAAGGAGAGAAGTAGGAGGTTTAGATGATTTTATTCTGTTTTTATGAAGTGGACTTATTTTTTTAATCTTATATTGACATTAACAGAAAGAACTGTGATCAACCTCAGTGAAGCAGAGTCCAGGCTCAGGAGCAGGGACCTCCTGACTTCAAGGCTGGTTTAATTTTGCCTTTGCAATTAATAATTCATTTTCCAATAACATCCTTATCTGCCTTTTTACTGTAAAATTAATGACAACTCACTTGTTTGTTTGAAAAACAGACGCAGCCCCAGAGGTTGCTTTGTTTTTTTTTTCCCTCCTCATCTCCAGAGCCCAGAACCTCAGGAACCAGGCAAATCAGCCTACGCAACAAGTCCAGAAAAATGAGAGAAAGTGAGAAGAGCCTTTTGTCATTTCTCATTAGTTTGCGTCTCTTCCCGGCTCAGGCACAGTGAAGCGTGACCCACATCAGGTTAGGGCAGCCCAGTCCTTCCCAGCTCGTAGGCCTCTTTAGGAGAGATATTGATGATGGTCAGGAGGAGGCTTTGCTAAATGAGCCTCAGCAATGAGCTGGAAAATGACTAATGTTCCCTGGGTGAGCCCAGCCTGGTCGGGCCACAGAGAGAGAGAAGGCATGTTCTCACACACACACACACACACACACTCGCCGTATGTGTGTGTGAGCGCGTTGACCGACCTCTGTCTGCTTTAATTAAAGTTCACTGTGATGTTTCTCACATTCACTCCACTTTGGTTAATGTCTCCTGGTCACATCTGTCAAAACTAGTCTGTTGTCTCTCAGGTGTTACGGTTCCTTTTTTGGACAAATAAACAAAGTTACCAGACATTAAAGTAAGAACGTTTGACGACTTTGTCTGATGATGGTGGACAAAGTCATGAAAAAGGGTGTTTTAGGTAAAAAGTCAAGTCAAAGTCATCTTTAAAATTTGTAAAACTAGTTTAATGCAGATCGTGAAGTGGAAAAAAACACATTTTCAATATATTCAAATATATATGTATTATATATATATATATTAGAATACTGCGATAGTTTTCCTTTGGAAACAAAAAGCTTCTATGCTGCCACCAAATCAGACACAAAGCTTTTCCGTTTCCTGTTTTATCAAACTCAGTCTGAAAATGAAAATAAAATAAAAAAAAGTTGAGACTAAAGTCGTCATCGACCGTCAACGGCTTTTGAAATGTTGCCATATTCACACCCCTCAGAACCAGTCAGGCTCGTCAAGGACTGTGTGTTCTTTTTATTTGTTGAAATCATATCAGACTCTGCGGTAAGAGGAGAAACACTTGCGGTTAAGTGTTGCCCTCCTCCTGCTTCCTTCCTCTCTCCATCTCCCTTTTTCTCGCACTCTTGCCTCCAATCCACCATTATTAGTGCCTACAATACTCCAGAGGGCAAACAAACTTTCAAAAAATTCCCCATAACCCGCCAAGCGTGGCCCATTTTCCTCTCCATGCAATTAACTGCGCTAACATTTACAATAATATGATTACAGACACTTTGGCAAACTCATGGGGGGAACGCAGGGCATATTAGGTATCAGCAAGGGGTTGATCGTAATGGTCGCGTTTCCTGGAGACTCACATTTTCTTTTGCGCGCCATAGTGAGAGCCACTAAATTCTCCTCAGGCAGTAAAAACCAATGCTCTGGAACCATGATAACAAACACAGGCAACCACTTTCTTTCTCATCACTCTCTTATTCTCTTCCTCTCACTTTGAGGCCTAGTTTTTCTTCCTTCTCCTTCCGTCTTTGTTTCCTTATCCGGCAGTGTTTCTTTTTTTTTTTTTTCTTACTTAACTCTCCTCCACCTTCCCTCCGCCCAGTCCAACCCCTTCCCCCATACGCGTGATTCAATTAATTAAGTCTTTCACGGCCATGTAATTAGGAACATTAGCAAGTCATAAAGTTGCCACGAGTCTTGAAATGATGTGCTGGCCCTCAGCAATTTGTTTGTAATTCATTTTTTTCGGGAGACAACAGCACCATAGGGTCTCATAGATCTTCCCAGGGTCCCCACTGTGCCCCCGCCCCGGCTCGTCTCCTCGCCGACCGCTTGCAGCCATGTCAGGCGGGATGAGAGGGGGTCCTCGTCGGGCTGAGAGGGGAGCGGCGTGGTGCCCAGGCTGCCTGGCACCCATCCTGCCCCTCTCCAAGGAGCCCTCCAGCTCTCAGAGCTCCGTCTTTACTGCCTGTGTCTCAGGTTGTGCGTCCGTCTCCCAGAGACATTATTGTATTTTTCTCATTTGTTACCATGTGCGTTGACAGACTCCTGCGTTGGACAGACAGTCTCTGTATGTGTCCTGATGCAGACGGGTCGTTACAGACAGAACCCCCCGCTGTGACCATATAATGACAGAGTTCACCCTCCCCTGTTTAATTGTCCTGACGTGGACAAAAGTCAGATCTCTGTCAGTCAGACCGGGTGTAACATTCACTCAGTCTTTGTTTCGTAAAGTGACGCCGTTTGGACGGGAAACAGCGTAAAACCCTGTCTGTCAACATCAACCTGCGTTTGTCGTCCTGTTTTCTAATGAAAGACTCATTGTCACAAATGTAATTGGATTTTACCGTCGTCTTATAAAATATTGACGTATAGAAAATGATCTTGTTTCACATTAGAAGTTCAGAAAAAGAGTCTGAACGATCTGATGACAGACAATAGTCGTGTGGAGACGTCAGCTTCAGACGCTGAAGGTTGAAGACCGTCTGTTCATGGAACCATTTGATTTGGAAAATCTTCCACTCATCACACAGGTGATGACTGCAGTAGATTTCAAAATAAAACTACGGTGTTGAAGAAAACACCGTAGTTTTAACAACGAAACGGTGTTGACCAGAGAATCTTCCAAATCTATTTAGAAAAAAACACTTTGAATGAGTGTGAGGTCTTGTTTATTGTAAAAAAAATATAAAGTATATATATATTTGGGTACATAAATAAATAAAATAGCTTTATTTAAAGTAACATTTTATGTATTGTCCAGCAGATGATGACCAGATCAGTGGGCACAGTAACCTTTTGGTGATGTATTTATGGAAAGTCAATATTATCTGATTTTTTTTTATCTTTAAATCTAAGTAATTTTAATGTTAGAATTTCTTTTTCTTCTGTTGTGTTTCTGTTCTTCTGTTTTAATCAGATCTTCTGTTGATTCTTACCAGAAAAATATTATTTTATTATCTCACAGAGTCAAACTAAATGTTGAAAACACCAGTGCAGTAATGGACATAATGGACATATCAACATTAATGTGTAGGAAACTGTTCATCATACTCATGTTCAAGGACCTGGAGACAGGGACAGGGAATAGATTGGTTTGAATGAGATCACAGCAGCAGGTGTTCGTCTCCACCCTGTTGTATGGACTCGTTGTCTTTGCAGCAGAAAGACATTTGACGTCCTTACAGACACAGAAGGACATTCACAGACTCTGCTCGTCTCTCCTCTTGTCTCTTCTTCCACATTCAGGCCATTTAAGTCCAAACAGTCAAATAAATCCTGGCTCCACCTTCAAGCTGGAGCATCATCCCAACATCTCCACAACAATTTTTTTCTCTTTTTCTCCAGATCCTTGGGTTAAATGTGCATTTGCTACAGACGCTGCTCTTCCTGCGGCTCTTTTGTCCGTGGCGTTCCTCTGAGAGGTTAACGGCACAGACGTCCGTGTGATTCCACTCTCATCAGCAGCCGTATTCTCTCCTCCGGCTGCTCCCTGACCTCCCAATAACCATACACTATTGTTTCTATTTACCATTTGCCAGAGATGGAAGGAAAAATGGAGAAAGGAGCGTGGCGGAGAAAAAGAGGAGCAGGGGCCGGTATTGATCGGCTTCCACAAGTATTGAAACCAGATATTGATTTTCTTTCCTTTTTTTCAAATGGGAAAAAGTGCATTGTCCGACTGAAGGAGATTTCTGTGGGGATTTGGGGAAAGAGGAGTTGAAATGAGCATCCGGTGCACTGTTGTCTCCTGTGGATTGTGTATAGGGCTGTGGTAATTGAATTGAGTGAACAGGGCCCTTCTCCAATATGTGCTCTCTGAAGAGTTCTCGCTCCGTCGATGTATCTCTGCTGTAATATTTCAGCAACAGCAGACTGGAGAAAAGCCACGGAAAGTTTTCAAACAAGTTGGGTCGACTCTGAAGAAACATTGGTTTTTAAGGGCTCTGTTGTTGGAAATCCTCTGGAAACTTCTCCGCAGTGTTGCCTCAGCAGCTACACAATCTAATCCGTCTTTTCACACCGCTATCTGTCCCTGTTTTCACAGGGATTAATGGAAGGACTTTGATGGATGGTGGAAAAATAACTAAGCAGTTTGACTGAAAAATCTAAATTCTAGTTTATTAGGAAATATATGGCATTAACAGTATAATCTACATTAGGGTTTTTCACACTGGAACTGGTTATAAACGTCTTTGAATAAAAATTAATGGATTTAAAATGGTCCAAATCTGTGTGTTCTCATCGATCAGAAGGACAAAGATCTTTGAGACTTGAAAAGAAAACAATATTTTGAAGTTGGAGGTTCAGATCCAAACACACTTCCATTTTTATCATGTTGTTCCTGGAAACGTCTCTGTCCAACTGGAAACCATTTGGACAGAACTTTGGGTCTGACCAGGTGAAAACTGTTGGACATACATGGTATTTGGATGGATCGTCAGACACAAAGTCTGCATTTAGATCTTAACATCTGCATTTAAGACCAAAATGGTCCAAAGTACAAGAACTTGGTCCCAATGTCAGTATTTTTAGTCAGTCCCTCAGTCAGTGTTTAAATCAGTGTCAGTCCTGTGAGTCAGTTCTTCCGTCAGTAGCTTAGTCTGTGGCTCCGTCAGTCCCTCGGTCAGTTTTTAGTCCGTCCCCCCCGTCAGTGGCTCCGTCAGTCCTTCTGTCAGTCCCTCTGTCAGTGTCTCCGTCAGTGGCTCAACAGACCCTGCTTCTCATTCAGTCGGCATCAGCCCACTCTCCCACTCAATTTGCAATTAAGACCAAATTTAGAGCACTGAAGCCTGAAGGCAGGTGGGTGTCCACACAAGGAGGGTGTTGCCTAGCAACAGGGGTGGGGGTGGTGTCAAGAGCATGTACCTGTACTGAGTGTGTGTGTGTGTGAGACAGAGATGGAACGAGGAAATGTTCCGTCTTTATTTCCTTTTTTCTTATTTTCATTTTATTATTAATATTATTATTTCTATCCCAGCTGCTAATATTGATACAAACAATAACATCAGGATAATAGATGGAACAGCCCGACTCACTGGATGATTCAATATTTTGGCAAACAGAACAGAACAGAACAAATGAGACAAACATTCATCGTAATGAGTCAAATAAAAGAAAGGCCTCTTTAAATAGTTTGCCTCATTAAATTAATTTATTAATCCCATTAAGAAACTTAATTATTTTTAAAGTATTCTCCCAGGGCTTTTACACAGAGCGGGAATTTTTAATGTAGCGTTTGGGAGCGTGCAGCCGGAGTTGGGTTCCAAAAGTTTGGCTTGGATTTGATTGAAAGACAGAATGAAATGAAATATTTTAAGGATTGTGATCCAGTGGTGGACTGAGTCTGATCGACGTATCGCTTCGTTTTTACAATGGATAAATAACATTTTAAACAAACCATTGTTATTAATTGTTATTAATATGACACTGACACTATTAAAGGAAAAGTGATAAAAAGAACAGAATATTTTAGAACAGATCAGAATCAATAACATCCAATAAAACAAAGTTATCAATAAATCATTTAAAGGAGAATGAGGTTCAACCTCATCCAATCAACAGTTGTCTGTAGTCACATGTTTAGTAAAGTGTTTGATTCTAAGGTTCGAGTGTAAAGTAAATGATTTCTATTTATTACCAATAACAGAGTCAAACAATCATTGAAGGCCTTTTTGTTTTGTGGATCAGTCTCAACAACAAGAGTCACATTTGTTCTACTCAGCAGAACGGAACCTACCAAACAATAACCCAGACCTAAACAGTTGGTGCACATTATACAGCTGAGCACCGTCGCCCAATCACCATCATCTTCCATATTTGCATGTGCTTGGATGCTGAGAGAAGCAAATTGACTGAGTAAATAGCCATATTACCACACAGTGGGGGAGGGAGGGGGGAGTCATGTGCCGCAAACAAAGGAATTCACCAGCGATGGAACGGGATCCGAGCAAATGTCTGCGCTCAGATCAGCACACACACACAACACTGTGTGTGTGTGTGTGTGTGTGTGTGTGTGTGTGTCAGTGTGAAGACAACTGCAAAAACAGTGACGTCGACTCCCAAAGATCTCTGGACTCCGACTGTCTTTATGGAAGATGAGGACACGCAAATGTTACGTCAGCTGACTCACTTGACCTGTGCTGGGCCAATCACAGCGCAGTATTAGTCTGTTGTAGACCATGACTTCAGTCTCCACAATAATCTGTAAAAGTTTGATGACTGACTCTGGACTGGGTGGAGTTTTATAAATAACAACCCTGAAAACTGTCAATCAATGAGGAAAAACTGTTTAATGATCCAGCTTTTCTTTAGAAGATTAAAAAGGAATTTGATGGAAGTCCTTGATGAAGACAGAGAGAAGGATGGACCTGCTCAGAATTCTCTCAAAGTTACTGTTCAGTCTGCAGTACAATGAAAAAAACAACTTTAATTTTTCTATAAATCAATTTCATTCCTGATCTGAATTTGTTTGGTTCTTGACGTGATGATAATTATGTCTTTGTTGAATCTCTTGATTCACTTTCTGTCCAAACTGTCTCTACAGCTCACTGGGACAGTGGACAAACGAGGGACAAGGGACTGGTCAGTCGTCTCAGTCAGAGATCATGGGCTAAAAGACCGATCACTTCAATCTGTGAGTCCAGCTCTACAGTTTCTTCTCATCTTTCTCGTATCTTCTGCTCAAACCCTGAGCCAAAAAACCTGTTTTCAAATTCTACCAAACCACGAATTCAATGTTCGTTGATGAAGATTAATGTGACATCAATATATGATATGATCAGTATCTGAACTCAATGTTTGATGTTTATTAAGGTATTTTTTTAGACTTTAACACAAGTCTTGACCTTCACACTGTGGTCATTTAACCCTAATGAATGGGGTTGACCATCATCTGATTGGCCAAGATTGTGAATTAATTTCTGATACTCATGGTAAAGATTATATATCACAGAATAATCAATATGTGAGTATAATATTCATTTAAATTAACTGAAATGCTGCCATCTAGTGACGTTCACTTTCATCTACATCTGTTTTTCCCTGAAATCTTTTTCGTGGCACACGTTACATCACAACAACATAAATGAATATACAAATTAAGTATTTATACCAAGTTTACGTGGGGATTGTGTGGATTTTATCGCATCAAGAAAGTTATCATTTCTTTTAACAATGTTTTTTGAGAGCAGTCTTTATTTTCCCCCTGGTCGTTCTATCCTTCTTTTGTACCTGGAGGTGTGTGTGTGTGTGTGTGTTTAGGTGTGTGTGTGTGTGTGTGTGTGGGAAGCACAGGGGGCATGTGTATTACAAAAGTCCTCAATTTCACACATGCTTAATCCTAAGTGACTTTGACATGAAGACTGTGTGTGTGCATGTGTGTGTGTGTGTGTGTGTATATGCGACGGAGGAAAGGTGGGAAATGGGGGAGGATGAGGAAGGCTGGGGGAGGATGAGGAAGACTGGGGGCGGGGGGCGGTCAGGAACAGGAACAGTCCTGTTTAATGAAGTGGCAGCAGGAACTTTGGTCCGTGGTCTGCTCTGATTCCTCGTTTCCTTCTTAATCTTCTCTCTGTCTCCCTCACTTTCCTTCTTCTCACACCAGCTCTGAGCGTCCACTCGGCCGGACTGCGGTCATTGCAGGTTCCAACCTTCTGTCGTCAGGCAGAGAGATGGTTTTTTTAATGTGGTTTCACCTGGTTAGACACAGGTTGGTCCAAGGTGAATGGATATTCACAGCACAGGTGTCAAACTCAGGAATTGGGATAAATTCTGAGGAAAAACTTAATATTTATTCATAAATTGATGTGAATTGTTGTCTCTTCTCTCCAGATCTGTGATGTCACATGTTTTCATATGGAAACAAACTTTAATTTTGCTTAAACGTTGAATCTGGAACAAGGAATAAACAAATAAATTGTATAAAATAATATAAATATTAGACAAAATACATCAATTATTAGAGAGTATTTGTCAAATATTTAATATGTACATGTAACATATTTAGTTTATCTTACATGTACACATTAGTAGTATTTGTTTCTTATTCTCTCTCTGTATTTTTTTTAGACAGGCCAAAAATCAAAGCCTATAACATCGGGCAGACGTGGGCAAAATAAGGCCTGGGGGACACATGTGGCCCGTTTGGCACATAGTCTGGGCCGCCAAACTTTTCCCAATTATGTTATTAGTTATCATTAACTTTTTGTCTATTTCCTGCATCGCCCACAAAACCACTATAGAAAGAAAAAAAACTTCAATCATTTTAGCCTTTAGTGCCTGATGTTTTTCCTGCCAGTTCTTGAACATTTAATATGATTATGCTGTGGTCCAGATGAGGGCCACGGGCCTGAGTTTGACACATTATTTACAGGAGCAGCATCACATTAACTAGTATTACTCATGTAATCAGTGCAGAGACGAGAGAGTTCCTTCAGAGACATCAGTGTCTTCTGAGTCTCAGGGTTCATAGTTGTCACTACTGCACATCGTCTTCTTCAACATTCTGGTCTGGACCTCGGTTTGGTTTTTCAAATGTTGAGCAAAGAAAGTTTCCTGAGGTATAAATAAAACCAACCCAAGACCAGG
Source organism: Paraplagusia blochii (assembly GCA_016785265.1). Taxonomy (NCBI): domain Eukaryota; kingdom Metazoa; phylum Chordata; class Actinopteri; order Pleuronectiformes; family Cynoglossidae; genus Paraplagusia; species Paraplagusia blochii. The sequence continues at coordinate 414,505 of JAFBJS010002081.1, read as the reverse complement.
AAGGTAACCACAGGTTGGTCTGTGGATGTGTATTAAAACAACTGACGGAGGATTTGGTTGGTGTTTCGGGTGGAGTGGGAGTGAGAGGAAAGGTCGGTCAGGGGTGTGAGACAGGAAGTGTTTAGGTAGATCACTTAACGACCTGATGGACAAGGCTGTGAAGCATTAACTGTGGGAACCAACACACACACACACACACACACACCCATGTGAAGTCCTGGGAACTGTTTTGTGCTTCAGTGATTAAACCAGGACAAAGTGTCTGCAGGTGCAGTTTTAAACTCATTCACCAAATTAATACAAATATATTAACATTTTCTATTTGCTAAAGTTGTCTGTACAGAGAGTTCTCTCCTATGACGGTCCAGGGAGGTCAGATATTATTATGGAATGTCGGTCAGTTATCGGTATTTCCTCTGATCACGGAATTCCAATCACACGATGTATGAGTTTTGCCAAATTTACTGGAATTGATATTAGAATTGGAAAACTATCGATATCAGGAAACAAACAACATAAACTCTTTAGTTACAAAGATTATTTTTTTTTTACACAGAGAGCAAAATATTCCCTTTGAGGAATTCTCTGTTTGCGATCTTCGTGGCTTCAAACAGACTTTTCTTTGACTGGAGATGAAAGACCTCCAGAATTAGGAAAATACCCTGAAGTGAAACATTTCACCCAAATAAATAAATACCAGTGGTAACTTTTCCAGGCGATCAAGGGAGAAACATTCCAGTGGAATGCAGCGAGACCACCCTCAACAGTGCGACGCTCACTCCGACGCCTCCGCCTGGTGGAGAAGGGAGATGCCCGGGATAAGATAAGGCCACGGAGATAAGATAAAGCAAGTCTTTTCAGAATGATTTCCCGCACCAGCTCTGTGCTGTATTCAATTTAGATGGTAAGATATGCATGAAATAAATTGGATTTTGAGGGTGAAGATAATAGATTTCCACATTGCAGTTGTTTTGAGGGCGATTTCCACGCTGGAGATTGGTTCAATTTGTTTATCTTGACTGTGTGGCTTGTAAAATGACTAGGTGGGAATTGGATGATGCATTTAGTGTGGACGGGTGGAGGAAACAGGAAGAATTTAGGATTGTTTGTTCGTTTGGTTGTTTTTCATGTTATTTAAACCAGCGGTGCCCAACCACTGGGTCGTGGACCGGTACCGGTCCGTGGGCTAATTGGTGCTGGGCCACAGAGAAATAATGTTTCCATTTGGCCCCATCTGTCTATTACTTCCACTTGAGAAATCCTTGTTGTGTCCATGCACATGTTATTTCGGGTAGGAAGATTTTATAGGTAGGAAAATATTTCAGAACAACAGAAATTTCATTTTATTAAGGGGTATTTATCTGCCTCAACTTATAACCGGACTGTGAAAATAATAAAAGACATTTAACTGGTCTGTGGCGCAAAAAAGGTTGGAGAAGACTGGGTTAAACGATCGCACTGAGATGCTGCTGAGAAAGTAGGTTTTTTCATATATAAAGAATAGATGTAAAAAAATATATATATAGTGTTTCCTCTCTACATCTAAAAGCTTTTCCTTTTCCTCATCATTCTTGTAAAACCTGCAAAAGTTTTGATATTGATATGAGTGCTTTGCAAACAATCGTTGGAAGTTTTATTTACCTCGTGACTGAAGATGAAAACGCTTTGACAAAATCTATTCGCTGCCACTGTAGGGAAAAAGCTGAAGGAAAATGTCACATCTGTCCCTCGGACCATAGTTTGTCCAGGTCTGATGACTAATACAGTGCATACTTGATGTACTAATAGCTAACTGGTCCTGGTCCTGGTCCTCTGTTCCTCTCTCTGATTGGCCCAATCAACGTCTTTCATCATCTTGGCCACTCCCTCCTTCACTCCGCTCTGTGTCCCATAATATTTATTTACTACGTACAGTATCTCTTCTTTTTCTTTAATATTTTATTCCCCATATGGATTTCTATGTGACACTTCCTGCTCGTTGGATTTATTTCCCGGCTTCTGCCTGAACTGCTGGGAATTCTTTATGATCCACATTAGTGACACTACATTTGGTGTTGGCTAAAAGGTTGGACTTTAGCCGTGCAGAGCATCTCTGTTGTTTCAGCCTAAATATGATACATTCAGTCTCTTTCCCTTCCATTCCAGACCTAATGAAGAATTCCAGTTGCCAGGCAGGGCGGGCGGCGTTCGGACAGTGGGGATTTTTCATCCTGTAATGTTGGCACGGGTCATTAATTGTGCCTTGCCATGAGACCAGTGGGCTTGTCATTTGAGTATAGAACCTCTATACATCTCCTTAACTCAATCCCTACACACACACACACACACACACACACACACACACGTGCACGTGCACTCAGGTCTTTGCTCATCCTCAGGGTGTATTAGCGACTGGCTGGTGTGAACACCCACCCATGCATCCTATAGAATGGACTGTGACCCAGTTACTGTCACTAACTGATGACCCGTCTTCCAGCATCAGACGTCCATACTCTTCATGACGTGTTCATGAGGAGGACAGGGACATATGTCATCTTTACCCAACTTAACTGGAGACTTTATTTGGACTAAACCTACGTCAGGTTCAGGTGACAACAGGAAACAACTTTTATTACAGGGCGAACGTTGAAGAGAAAGAATCTCCGATCAGCTCTGTTCACTGTCTCCAGACACAGGTTTTATGTTCAAACACTAGAATGTCCAGCGCGGTCATTTTGACCATTTTGGAAAATACACAACTTTACCTTGTTGTGTATTACCTTTGTCAAATTAAAGAATACAGTTGTGTCCCTTCCTGACTTTTCGAAATATTTCTATATTTTATTTCACATCTTGTTTTAAATAATCGATTCTACATATTGACCACGGTATTTTAGCTTTTAACATTTAGTCCCTTCAGTTGAGCTTGAGTGTCTTGTCCGTGAATGCACATGATGCGTAAATAGTTTCATTTTTTATTATAATTATAAAAGTTTAATGTTATTGTTGTTCAATATTTAATCCATTATTGTTAAAGATGTGTGAGTGAGATGTTTCTCTTCAGTTCTTGGTTTCACCATGTGATTTATGGCGGTTTTACTGCTGATTGTGCGGCTGTGAATGAGAGGAATGAGAAGTGGATTCACAATAATGTGAATAATAAAGGGAGTTTATAATCAAGTGGTCAGTATGAAAGTCCAGAGCATTGAAGTGTTAACATAAAGGAACATTACCATTATTTATCTACTTTTTTCTGGATTGACCTTCATCTATGAGGGAGTCATGGTCAACCGCCATTTACATTACAACACATTTAAATTATTCTGATTCCAGACACTGTTAAAGCCAAAAACATAATCCAAGGCCACTCACAGAGGGAGCTTTACATTATCGAGCTCGTGTTTCCCAGGGAATTGAACCTCGGACCCTCCGCTTCCAAAGCAGGTGTGATAACCACGAAAGGAATGAACCACCACCGCTCACATTCTCACCATCATTCAATTAATTTGTTAATATTATGATCTGGATCTGAGCTAAACTGCAAATTTCTGTGGAACAACAGCGCCACCAACTCAAAAATGCAGGGAATAGAATTTGTCAGTTTACCAGAATAACTGGATTATGAACCGGGGTCAGAATATTTATTGTTTTTTCATGGTTTAGGGTTTAGTTTTTCCTTCAAAACCTTCACTAGAACAACAGACAGTGAACCGTCTTCACTTTATCAGGAAACTTTCCTCTTATTTTTACACCGTCTGCATCATAAACACGCCTTCTATTCTACGCCTTCTATTTCATTTATTTTCAATCTCTTTCACATCTGCAGATATTTCAGGTCAAGACTATATTTCACAGTTTCTGTAGTGAGACTTATTAACATTATGTACATTTTCCTACATATAAATAACTACTTTTCCCTTTTATTCCTGCAAATTTCCTGCTCTTGTATTTTCTGGATATTGCAGTCTGGTGGCTACGTGTGTGACAGCACTCAAACCCTTTTTTTTTCTTTCTTTTAAAAATGCTTTTCCACATTCTGGCATCAATACTGACAGCTTATCACCTCCTCACAGTGTGCCCCAAACAAAGCCGTATTTGTCTCTTTTTCAGGGGCAGAAAGAATTCCTAAATAAAGGAAACTGACTCTGAGTTTCTTTGGCATTAGGGAGCAGGACAAAGGAAAGCAGTCAGACAATCAGCACAGACCGGGATGAACAATTTCAGCCTTATTTATTGGTTTTAGGGATTTCCACAGCTAATGTGCTGTGAAATGCAGCAATGGACATGGAGATAATTTCCTGAACAAAACCTTCAGTAATTAGTGTGTGACCAGATTCTGCAGAGCATCCCCTGGTAGAGCTCTCTGTGAGCTCCACACAGGGCTGGCACTGGAACAGGAACAGGAAGTATCATCTGGTTTAACTCCTCTCCCCCTCAGATCTCACCTCACCTCCACGTCCTCCCTCACCCTTCTCTCTCTCTCTCAGCTCTTTTGATCAGAGTAATATTTTTAATGTCTCTGTCATGAAGTTACCATGTCCATGTCCAATTAGGACGGTCAGAAAGTGTTGTATCAGTGGAGGTTGGAGGATTCATGAGGCCACGAGTCGAGGAATCTGTCTGACCTTGACGGAGAAGAGTAGTTTTGTCAGGAGGTTCTGACCACGATCTGATACCAATGCCTGAGCATTGAGTATCAATAGATGGACAACACTGAACTGATGCCGTTGCTGAATTAATAGAAGATGAAAGACTTTAGTTAGAATTCCTCTGTGTCTGTAACCATAGTGAAACCATGGAGGCAGCCATGTTGCCGGACTGTTGTCATTTGTCAGCTTCTGGATTGGTCGAGCTTGATCACATGTTGTTGAACCCTGTCATCGCTCATGAACTAAGCTCTAAAATCAAATGTCTCGCCATGAAGCAGAGGGAGTCAGTTTCACCCTGGGCCAGAATTAAAAACTGCCAGAAACTCAATATATATTGAGAAATTAAATTCATTTTTTTCTTTACAGAACAAAATGTTATTTGTTAAAAATGGTTAAAATATTATTTTTTTCATGTTACCAAAAGCACTCTTTTTTTGGCTCACCATCTGGGTGCTAAGCAGAAATATCAGGATTAAACATTACTTTTCCCAAACTTTGTAAAAAAAAAATGTAAAAGATTATTACATAGATAAAAAATATACTTTTTTGTTTATTGTTAAAATGAAAAATCATAAAAAAAGTACTTTGCTACTAAAAAAATGCAGTTTTTTGGTCAGCAAAAAAAAGTTTGGCTTCTAAAGTAGCTGCACATTGAAGTAATGACCACGGTCACTTTACCAACTGTGTTATATTCACAATCAGAACAAATGGTTTTGTTAAAAGAGAACAGTTTGAAAAGAATCAGCTTCATGATACAGTGAGAACTGCTGAGTCCTTGGATTTTGGAAAAAGTTTTTATCATCTTTAAATTTTCTTAATTATATTTAATTTGTCTTAATGAGCGGAGACATTAGATAAACATGGACACAACAACAACAAGTCTGTCAGGACCGAGAAGGAAATGATTAAAGATCGACGTGAAAGTCAAACTCCGAGGTCTTTGCTTTTTCGGGCTGTTATAAAATAAAATACTCACAGGAACAATGACCAAACAATACGACAATAAAATTAACTCCTCTAATAAAACAAAAGTATTCATAAAAGCCTAGTTGTTAATGAAACCGTTGGACGGCGTCACTGCCTGAGGAGCCGCTGGGCTGCGTTTATAGAGGACAGCAGGGGGGGCTGTGTGAGACAGACACAGCAGACTTTGGTGAACATCTGCAAACTGCCTGGTGGAAGTGGAACTCCTCGCTGCGCCCTCACCACCTCGTCCCGTCCCGTACCTACGGTGGCCAATTTCGACAAATTTTTTTTATTAGTTTTTATTCACATCCACCCGAAACACTGCAGTAAATTTTTCCTACCAGCCTCTGCCCCCCCCGCCCCCCAGGAAAATAAATTGGCACATTAAGCAGGAAATTGTCCATCGGACCGTTTTACTGCAGTTTCGATCGATCGGGGCTTTTTGGAGCGGTACACTTGGATCGTGTAGGTCTCAGAACGATAACCTTTTTTTTTTTTCTCTAGTTATGAAATTCTAAAAAAAAAACACAATGCCAAATTAGCTTGATTGGCACGCAGGGTCTTGAAGCGTTGCATATATTGTGATCTGTTGATATTGGAATCAGAAATAAGGTTTTTAGGCGAATTCAGACATCAGTGAAGGGTAACATGCTGTCTCTTATACACATCTAGATGTGTATAAGAGACAGCTCACCACCTCGTCCCGTCCCGTACCTACGGTGGACAATTTCGACAAATTTTTTTATTAGTTTTTATTCACATCCACCCGAAACAATGCAATAAATTTTTCCTACCAGCCTCTGCCCCCCCCCACCCCCCAGGAAAATAAATTGGCACATTAACTGGGGAACAACTACAAGAGTCTCTTCCGTCCATGCCTCCGAGGCTAGCCGGGGCGTTGGGAGTGTGTCGATTCAGAGGCAGCTCTCTGCTCCATCATGGGCATGACAGTATGGGGCTGAAGTGCGGGACTCAGATGGGGGGCGACCAATGCCAGATGTCAGCCATTAGCTCTTTCTCTCTGTCTCCACTCTCTCTACATGCACAAATACATACACACGCCCTCCAACATTGACTCCCTCTGTTCCCTTTGGCAGCCCAAGCTGTTTGCTTTTGTGGCCTGATGAGCCCTCTCTATTTATCTGTTATTACATTGGAATTGTCAGATCCAAAAACCAAGAGGGAACCTGCGGTGTGTGCCAGCACTGTTGGCTGAAGGTCAGTGTCTGCTCCTCCTCCTCCTCCTCCTCTCCCTCCTCCTCCTCCTCGTCCTCCTCTTATTCAGACTCACTCCCTCTCTATCGATCCGTTTTTTTCTTTTTTCCTGGGGAAGCGGCCCAACCTGTGTGTGTTCACTCTGTTTATACACACACTCCATGTTTAATGTTTAAGCTCCATTTACATTAATTTTTTTTTTTTTTTTTTGACCCCCACCATCGCGCCTGGCGACCAGCCTTCCTTCTCCTCCACTGCATCAGAGGGGCTTTCAGCAGTGCTAATGAGGATTATCATGTTTGTGTTGTTTATATGTGTGTCACCATAATCCATTTAGGAATAAGCTGTTTTGGAGGAAGTCGCTGTAATTTATTCACGGCACACGTTTCACTTGGATGTTCGCGGCGAGGACGGACCTTTCACGGCAACTGGTGCCACTGATGTTAAAGTGATTAATTATTATCTAATAATCAAGGAAGTAACAGTGGAAAGTGATGATGATGATGATGATGATGAAAGGAGTTTAGGGTTCACCAGGCTGCTGTGGTTAGCTTAAAAAAATAAAGTAATGACATATGACTTGGGATGGTGGATATATTCATGTTGTTATCTGTTGATATTGGAATTTGATTCAAGTGTTTGGGAATATTGACGCCCTTAGTCACATAACGATCCGATTCATATCTTGATTCACAGGCTACGATTCGATTCAGGAACAATTCATAAAAAATATTGATCCAGTACGATTAGTTTTTTTATATATTGAATAAAAATGTATTACTCCGCCTTCAACAACACTATAGAGCTGCCATTATTTTTTAGTTTAGTTTATTTAAAAGGGGAAAATGCAATTTCATGAGCAAATGGTTAAATAAGAAATAAATAGCCAAAGGCTAATTTTCATCTGTAGTCCTCTGGCCATAAAAAGGCAAGAAGAACGCAATACATATACAATACACGCCCACAAACTAAATTTATGGGCGGAGCCATGAAGCAGGAAATTGTCCATCGGACCGTTTTACTGCAGTTTCGATCGATCGGGGCTTTTTGGAGCGGTACACTTGGATCGTGTAGGTCTCAGAACGATAACCTTTTTTTTTTTTCTCTAGTTATGAAATTCTAAAAAATAAACACAAATTAGCTTGATTGGCACGCAGGGTCTTGAAGCGTTGCATATATTGTGATCTGTTGATATTGGAATCAGAAATAAGGTTTTTAGGTGAATTCAGACATCAGTGAAGGGTAACATGTGATATCACCAGTGAATGGTTTTGATAAATGCGGTCACCAAGCTGTTCTTTGTAGCTAAAAAAAATCAAACCAAAGTAAAAGCTGGAGTCTACGTCTCAATAAGAATTAAACTAATGATCAATGACTTTGAAGCAGTTTCTCACAAAAGTTGGGAAAATAAAGCTGTGGTTGTAAAATCCATCCCATGTCGTGCAGAATCAACAGAAGTGAAACTATGACATATGTGAGATCGGACTTCTTTGAGGCCTGGAAAACGATGAGGGACTGGATTCAGCTCTGCAGGCAAGTTCTTGAGGCCTGCTGGCTGCTGGAGGAGAGATGCCAGGCCTGGGCTGTGGGCCCTCACGGTGTCAAGCCCTGTCAGTCAGTGCATGCTGCTGCACCCGGGGCTTTCATCCTCTCTACAACCGGGGAAGACCCCTCCCCCAGTCCCCACAGGCCCATCAAAGGCTGATTTTCCACGCCAGCGGTCCAGCCGGGGAGGCTCGCAGCCAGGGACAGGTGGGAGGCAGGGGAGGGCCGAGGATGCTGGTGAGCCAGCATCTGAGCCTGAGGAGGGTGTCGAGCCCTGGCCAGTAACTGAAATGAAAATAGTTCTGCCCCGACTTTCAGGCCTGGGGATGCAAACACAGTTGGAGAATTTTAACTTGCACCGACAAACACATCCAGTGCTTAGCCATTAGATTTTAATGGGATCTATTTATTGATGTTGTGGGACTGCTGCATCAACAAAACATTGAAAAACGTTGAGGCGACACACTCCATGAATCAGTTTAACAACCTGCAATTTTGGCAGCCACGGTGGACATAACTCTGTATGGATTTTATAGACATACACTGTACATCGCCATAAAGCCAGAACCACATCTGAAAGAGGGTGAAGGCGCATAACATCCACTCAGAACACGGCCAGTTTCAGACTATCCTCCGTTTGCTTTTGTTTCAGTCCATCAGAGGGGGAAGTGTCCACCCTCCACGAAGGGTTAAATCGCTATCACCCCAGTGAGGCTACTCAAGCCATCGAATCTATTTTCCTCCCTGTCTCCCAGTTCCCTGTCCTTTTTAGATTTTAAACTTCCCCTGCCACCTTCCATTTTATGCCGGTGTAAATGAGTTCCCCCACAAAATCTATAGTGCGTCTTTAAAAAGCAATAACTCTCATGGCGGTGCCGTGACATTGACCCCCTTAGCAGGGCAGTTCCGGTTCAGTGCCCAGGCCTGATGCACGCTCAACACACAAACACACACATGCAGGCCCAGACCCCAGGTGCACCAGGAGGAGCAGTTAAATTTCATCATTACCCTTTCTTCCCTGAGTTGGGGCTTTTTATAGGGCCTTTTTACAGCCGGCTCTGAAGGTGCCACTCCGGTCCCAACGGTGCACAGGGGAGAGAGATAGATAGATGGAGAGGGACACAGGGAGGGGAGAGATGAGAAGGAGGGACCGCGGGGGGGGCAGGAGGTAGAAGGATGGGCCTCTGTACTCCAGGCAGACGAGGGGAGGTGCTGTAGGCAAAGATGCATGCACAGATGCCCAAAACATGAACAACGTCAGTCGTGCAACCGTGGCAAGTGGGGCACAGGGGATGGAGAAAAAAGAAAAATGGCATGAGAAAGACTAGGGGGCTGAGGAGGAGGGGTCTCAGAGCGGGGGCTGAGAAGAAAAGACGGCCGTGTGTGGAGACAGTGAAAGAGGGCCATCAGTTGTCAGTGTGACTTCTGGCTGATATAAAAACAGTGGCGAGTGTGGAGGATAAGGCAGATGATGAATGGGCTGCAGACACTCATCCATCCCACTGACGGATTTGTGGCCGGGGAGTCGTGTACAGACACATCTAAGAACGAAAAGACTGTAGGTGCGTTAGTGTGTGTCGTGTGTGTGTGTGTGTAGAGGCTGTTCTGTCTTTTAGGAAGGTGTGATGGTCCCGTGATAGGAAGATGGAACAAGGCATAAATAAGGGTTTGTCTCTCCAGAAGAGTGTGTTTACGTGTGGATGCTTGTCAGTCCGTCTGGTGCAGGGACAGACTGGACATGTTTTCGTGCATACTTCTCTGACAGCACCCCGTGTTGCACAGCCTCGGTGACAGGCCCGGCCCGGGAAGATGTACGACCCGGCTGCTGTCTGACTCCGTACAGGCCCATCCATATCCCTCAGTGCTATCAGCACTGTCCAACTCTGTTTTATAGCAGCAAACAGGGGCCATAATGACACCAGGACTCCAGGATGTCAGGGGGAAAGTACATCAGTGGGTAAACATACACACTGGCCCCAGATACACTTGTACAGGATTGTCTTGATTTTCTGAGGAGAGTCGTAACAAGGGATGCAACGTCTGTAAACCTGCATCATGTCTGTCCATCCATCCATCAGTCCATAGGTCCATGGGTCCATCCAAGCATCCTTGTCCTCTCCTTTTGCAGCGAATGTCTTCCAAGACCCATAACAAGGAGAGAAAATCTGCAGTTTTGCTTGATTTATATTTACTCTTTACAAACCACTGCCACCTGTTGTCAGCCCTTTCTAGACTGGATTACTATGACAGTAGAGTTGAGGAAAGATAATATAAGACATATCACGTACATAGAACAAATACACGACCACCAAAAACATGGGAGTGGCCATGAAGATGCAGCCAAACGGCACTTAAGGCAACTTGCAATGTACAAAAAAGTGTCTTATCAAAAATTCAGTGTCAGTTTTTCCGTGTTTGAATCAGTAACTGAGCCTTGTTGTAATATTGTTTTATTGTAATAATATTCTTAAATTGCAAATTCTCCCAAAAAATTCCTCAAAAGCCCCTCGGAGAAATAGAGGACAAGATCTGACAAAACATGTTTGTATGAAGCCACAGACCAGAGCGGAGGAACAAGAGTAAGGAAATCGTCAAAATGGATGGATGGTTGGTTGGATGGATGGATGTATGGACTACAGACTGTGTAACATCATCATGCCCTGATTGAGAACGTCATGATCAAAAACCTACACTCACTGTACGAAGAACAGCTGAAGAAAGTTCAACCCTGATGGATTCTCCATGTGGTGGAGGAGACAGTCTGGCAACGAGTCAAGAAAAAGAGCCAGGATTGAGGTTCTGAGGAGGATGTAGGAGATAATAAGCTCATAGATCACAGGTCTGAAAGAGTGGAAACCAGGTCACCACACCCAGCAGGAAGGACAAACACACACACACACACACACACACACACTCTGTTAATAAGCCAGTGTCGAGGTTCTGATCTGAAATTGATTTTTAATTAAATCTCAGATAATTGATTGTTTTCATACACAATGAATATAATTTACTGGATAAATAAACATATTTAAGAATCATCCAAAAATGTCAGATATTACCTTTCACCGATTTTGATGATATTGTTCAAACGCTTGTCTGCGATACCAACAGATGCCAACATATTTAACCATTTGCTCCCAACATTAAGGTGAAGATCTCAGGAGCCTAAGTTCAATGCTAACACCTTTGGTGAACCCAGGCAGTGTGCTGTGGGATTTTATCATCAGTAGAAAATAACAGTCTTACTGATGTTATGTAATCATGCTAATATCAGCCGACCTTACTATTGGTCCAGGATCAGCTCCATCCTCAGAGAAGACCAGCGGTGGTGTCCGCTGGTCGACGATGGTGTCAAGAGCTGAATTCTGCAAGAAAATCCAAAATGTGAAGTTTTGTCTCCCGTCTCACTGTGGACCCTCAGCGGTGCCAACGTCAGTACATTGTGTCTGGTGCCAGACTCAGCAGGAGCTGCTCCTCAGCTCACACTCCGTGCCCTGGGTCTTTGCAAACTCCTCCATGTGCATATGCTCCGTATGGTTCGGGTGTCGACGCCAATTTTCCACCATCTGCCTATACTGTGTATTTACACACGGGAACGGGGTCGCCTCTGGATGGCGATCACCTGACTTCAGCTTGTCAGAGCGCAGACATTTAAAATGTTAACCTGTAGGAGCAGAGAGTAGAAACCCACGGCCTGTGTGTGTGTGTCACCTCTGTGGTTTCTTCTTCCTCTGGTTTAATTTTACTCTGTTCCTCCTCACTTTGGTTTTTCATCCTTTATTTTTCTGACTACGCCTCCCTGCTCCTTTCCACCTTTCCGCTCCTCTCCTGCCCACCCTCCGTCTCCCCGCCTGCTCTGTCGCCAAACGCTTCCTCGTGCTCGCTCTTGCAAATGGCTTCCTGCCAACGGTTTGTCTGAGGAAAGAACAGATTTGAATGAAAGAGGGGAGACAAAGGCGGGAACAAAGAGGCAGGAAAAGGTGCAAAACACAAAGAGAGAAAAAAATGTCTGTTGAGATGCACAGTTTTCAGTTTTTTTGTGATTTTTCATTTGTGGGTGTGTGTGTGTGTGTGTGTGTGTGTGTGTGTTCAAGGGTCTTCACTGTACAGTGGGCAGCAGTCCAACAAGACAGGATAATCCTGTACCCAGGCTTTACCACTGGGAATGTCAGGAATAAGTCAATCATGATGATGCATGCACTCTGCTGACAACATGGACGCGTGTAGAAAGAATATCTTGGTCCTGCAGATGTGCCAGAATCCTGCTTGGGCGACATCAGGGTGCAGTTTATGATGATAGGCAGATACACACACACAAATGTACAGACCAGTGCACACACACACACACACACACACACATTTTACCAGAACACACACAGACACTTAAAGCCGTGGAGGGAAGCTCTGATAAGCAGATTAGTTGAAGGTGTCATTATTTACTACATGAATGCAATGATTAGCTTCATTATTTGGAAACAATTTTGGCAAAAGTCAATAAAAAACACTTTAGTTTTTTGTGTTTGGACTGAGTTTTAAGGTAGACAACGTCCCTCTGCTGTCACGGTAGTTTGGTTCCAAGACCTAAAGTGAGATGGGAGACATAGAGGAGGAGACGTGAGATCATTTCTGTATTATGAACCTTCCTCACCTGCTGGAGAAAGTAAATATGAGACAGAACGGTGGAGGAAATATTATGCAACGCAGAGAGAAGAGAAGAAGAGAGAGGTGGACGGACGAGGTGAGATGATGAGAGGCGCTACAATGAATGAGCCAATCAGAGAGAGGAACAGAAGAGCAGGATCAGTTGGCCAACAATAAAACCTGAACCAAAAAGTAGGCTGTGTACGATCTTCTCTCATCAATTCGCAAAATTTCAACGATCAATATAAGGAAAAAAAATCTCTCAAGATCAGAAATTCTTGGGAAAATGTGCTTTTACCCTGGAAGAAAAACTCACTCAAAATGATATAAAAATCACATTTTTGGAATCCATTGTACGAGCCAATGTTGTGCTGTGTACGATCTGTCTCTTATACACATCTGGAGCTGCTCCTCAGCTCACACTCCGTGCCCTGGGTCTTTGCAAACTCCTCCATGTGCATATGCTCCGTATGGTTCGGGTGTCGACGCCAATTTTCCACCATCTGCCTATACTGTGTATTTACACACGGGAACGGCTGTCTCTTATACACATC
>JAFBJS010002081.1:364483-400811 GCA_016785265.1 Paraplagusia blochii | reverse complement strand
CAGAATATGATGATGTATTGAAAATATAAATATTTCAAAACTTTTCATTTGCTTTTCCTCTAACACTTTATCAAACAACGTTTCCTTCAGGAAGTTTCTTCTCTGTAGAATTCTGAGACATTTGGTTGATGATTGAAACAGAATTTCAAATGTTGTCTTTGGTGCAAAATAGAACTTGTTGCTAATTTGTTCATTTAAAATATTGTTGAAACCAATGACATTTGCTCAAACTTTTTGTTTTTATTTATTGTATATTATTTTAGTTGATGAAGATTCCTATTGATCCAGTTCATGATTTCAGATTTTAGCAGATATTTTGCTTTTTGCTGTGGTCAGAAGTCTTGAGGAGTAATACACACTATAGTACTATAGTGTGTGCTGTAATACTGTGCTATACTGTGCTTGGACAGAGAGGAGTAATACTGTACTATACTGTGATTGGACATGGAGGAGCAATACTGTACTACACTGTGTACAATAATATTGTACTATATTGTGATTAGACAGAAATGACTAATACTATACTGTGCTTGGACAAATGAAGTAATACTGTACTATACTGTGTACAGTAATACTGTACTATACTGTGATTGGACAGAGAGGAGTAATACTGTACTGGGCTTCAGTGTATTGTTACGGTGTGTGTACAAGGTCCCCACAATGCCACCTGTTATTTCAAGAGCCATTCTTACGATTCTTATTTCAATCTCTGGAATCATCAGTGAACATCTCAGTAACATCAACCAGACTCACTCTGATGATGAGGAGACTGAACTGATGATGGTTGACACTGAAATGTCCCAACTGTTAAACTGAGACCTTGTAGATGAAGAATTTGATGGGTTTTTTTTCGTATTGTAATTGAATTTTTCTTAATTAGAACTTAAGGTAAAAAAAAGCCGTGACTGATTATACCCTTCCCTCAGTAAATGTCCTCCTTCTCACAGTCTTCCTCCTTTGCCTTCCCAGTGGGTATTTTTCACACCACCCAGATTTCTGCACCATCGGTGGGAATGAAACCATAACTCCTGCTTTGTTTCTCATTCCCACCAAGACAAGGAATCGTACTTCCTAATACTTGCACAGGATTCACTACCATGTTCCATATGGTTTTGAGGCAGCAGATAATGAAAGGTGATAATATAAAATACAGATAATGCTGGAGAGAATAACTCCGTCCCCAGAGATAAAGTTGTTTACCCACAAAAGCACCTCGTTGAAAAATGGTTTAGGAATGATTCGACCAATGGAACGGAAAAAGACAAAAGATAGAGAGGGAGAGAAATAGAGGGGGGAGAGTGGACATGAACCCACTATGAGCAGTGTGTTATTAGTGGGGTGGTTGGGTGGGGCGGAGGGGGGATTCCCTGGGGGAGGAAACATGGCTTCCCAGTCTGGAGATAACATCCCCATGCAGGCTCCTCGGGAGGAACATAAAAATCCACCCAGACATTACCCATGTATTTTATCATGCCCTATCAGATCCCATTCTCCCTTATCACACTTTACACACACTTAAACACGGATACCCATTTCTGGGCACATTGCTCACATTCAAATAGAAGAGGGAGCGAGGGGGGAGGAGCCAGGCCCCTCACAAGATGGACGAGTTCCCTCGGATTTCTTGTTTATTTTTCTAATGGAGAAGGAAAAAAAACCAAAACATTTATGAACGATTACTTGGACAAATACTAGTTCAAAAACACATCATAACAATGAGTAAAATAGAGATACGACGATAACTGGACCAATCAGGGAGAAGGACAGAAGACCAGCATCAATTAGTCAATGGTACAAAGAGAATGCATTGTATTAGTCATAGTATGTTGTGTACAATCTTGTCTAATTTAACAAACCGACTAGTGATTGTTTGCATTTTTTTGGCCGAAACTTTCATTTCTACAGCAAAGATTCCACAAAATCGTGATGTTTTGAACACAGTAGTTTTCCTTCCGAGAACCAACGCCAAATGGGGAAAAATGGTGACATAAAGGGAAATGTGTTTATCTAATTTTTCTAACTAAGAGTCCACATTTTATAGAACACATTTCAATAGCAAAGATTTAGTGACAAAGGATTTTTAAAAGTCCTGATGTACGGTGGGAGTGACAGCAGAACAGGGATGTAGAGACAGAAACCTGTGGTAAAGACTAGAGGACAGTGATATAATCAACATTGTCAGTGTTAAACATAGCAAAGTTTTATTGTCAAATATATTCAATCAAAACGGTGAAACATTTGTTTTTTTACTTGTTACAAGCTGAAAAAAGGCCAAAACAAAGAATAAAAAAATTAGATAATAAAGAACACAGAGTAAAAAGTAGTTATGAAAAAGAAACATGTGTGTGTGTGTGTGTGTGAGATAAGGCCACGTGTCATAGACAACATTAACAATGGTCTATTTCCTAGCATGATAAATACCCCCGTCCACTCCGCCCATTCACTCTCAACACCCAGAAATCTGCTCCCTGCTGGACTCTCTCCTTGAACCTTAACCTCAGGTTGGGCAGGTGTTGACCATTTTCTCCCTCCCATCTCCTCCCATCTCCTCCCTTCTCCCTCTTCCCTCCCTCTTCCCTCCCTCCTTCCTCCTCTGTCTCTCCTACTCTCACGACATTCCTTGTGTGTTTTTTATCATCTTTAAGCATTGAGTCACAGAACCGTTTTTATTGGGTCGCGGTGCAACTAAATAAAAACAATATTTATATATTTACAATGATATATAATATAATATAATAATATTGTATTTATATATTTTTATGGCCAGAACTAGTTAGTGAATGAACTAAGAGTACAGACCCTCAAGTGTTGCTGAATGTTATGTTACATAAAAAAGTGGAAAATTTGAAATTTGTCTTGGATCGTAGCTTGTCAATAGGGGGCGATGGTGGGTTATTGGACACCCATAAAATTTTATGCAATCTCAAATATTGGCATGAAATATTTGTGTAACTTCTCAACATTGTGGCTGTTAAAGTCAGCAACGAAAAGAAGTTTAAGACAACAAACGATGAAAAAAGTTGTTCTGCCATTAAAAAAAAATTTTTTTTTCAGTTCATCATTTGCAAAGAAATTCAACCCAGAATCAAACAAAAAAGACCCCCCACCCAACTTGTCTCTCTGAAGAAGGGGACGGGGTTATAACCAGGGGAGTCCTAGTGGAGGACAGAGACCATTCGTCTTAGGACTCGTATGAGTGTCGCTGCATTTGAGACAAATAGCTTCCTCTTTCATTTCCTTTATCATCGTCAGGCCAATTAATAAACCACGGACGGACGGACACACACACACAGCTGCTGACCTTGGCTGCTCCCCCATCACAAAGGAACCCAGAGGTGGATCCTTATGGAGACACACACACACGTGGATGTACACTGTGTTGTTAATACACACTCTGACTCGTAAACCCCTCCGTTGGACTGTGGTGGTCTTTGAGAACCAGACAACGTCACTCAGGTCTGAAAACTTGTGTTTGGTTTTGTTGGGTCATTGTCACTTTCTCCACAAATACACCAGGGCAGGCATCCAAACAACCCCCTGTTGGGGCAATCGTTGGTCCAGTTGCCACTCTTTGATGTCAGCCTTCAGAGAACCACGCTGTGTCTGAAATACTGTTGGTACCAGGAGATAAAATGAACAGGGACTAGAAGAAAACAAGAGTCTACTCCAGGGGTCTCACACTCAAACACACACTATCGTTGTACTGAAGCACCACGTCAGCCTTCAGTGTTTCCTCTGAACCAATAAATACATATCTATAAAATATTATTAGAATTTCAACTTTCCAATCAAGGTAGGGGCCACAAAATATCGTTTCATGGGCCGCAAATGGCCCACGGGCCGCATGTTTTTTTCCATAAATGCAGTAGATGTATCATCTTAGCTGATTCACAGTCGACTGTTGTCCCTGATTTAAGGCCCAGGAATTTGCAGATGTGGAGTTTTTACAGTCACAGCTGTGATTGTTGATGTGAATGGTTGTTGCATCTATTTGGGCAGTGGTGGTGGCCAAGTGGGTTAGGGTCAAGTCTGGTTACAAGTTCGAATCCACCAGCTGCCAAGTTACCACCGAGGTGCTCTGAGTGTGGCATCGTCTCCACCCACTGCTCCCCAGGTGATTAAAGTTTTCACTTTGGTGATGGGTTTAATGCATTGTGTGCAGTGGAGTGGATCACAATGTCACAATGACGAGGAGTTCGATTCCCTTTTCTCCCCTTGTCTCCATAAGGAGATGAATAGAAGAACGACACCAACCTCCATCAGGTCACAGTAGAAGTTTATTCCTGTCTGTGTCGTTCTATATTCACCAGATTAAATAAACAGCCATAGTTTTTTCTCCTAGACTTTACCACACACACCCCTCACACACACACCCCTCACACACACACACATTCCCTTAACACATTGATGAGGCTGATATTCAATCAATGAAGATTAACTTGGCCAAGGTAACTCTCCTCTGCCCACTGCTCTTCTTTCCCCCCAAGAAAGTCCAAATACGATTACGCCAAAGGGGGAAATTACGCCAAGATGAGTAGAGCTTAATATATGGTAATTATTTGACAGGATATACTTACATAGCGATTAGCATATCTCATAGACGAGAGAGAGAGATAGAGAGAGAGGGAGGGAGGGAGAGGAGAGGGAGGGACATAGGGAATCCAAGGGAATACCAGGACTCACTGATAAGGATTTTTATTCCCTCTTTCTTCTCCCTCTGTCTCATGACTGAGGGTGGTGGAAACTTAGGTTTTCATCCATACGTACAGTAACTGACAGGTCATCTGACTCTGCTGGGCCAATGACAGGCAGACCTCACATGTCTACAATACCGGACTAGAACGTTGTAGTATTGGTGACTTTGGACACATAGTATTATTAGTGTTCAGTGTCTTCTATAGGTACAACGTACATATAGGCTGGAACACATGTGACAAACTCAGGCCCGAGGCCCAAAACAGGCCCATAGCATTATTATATATGGCCCACTAGATTGCCTTAAATGTTTGCCCATACCGGCTATAGCCTGACAACATGCACACACACATACCCACAGTGCTGTGCAAGTTAAATTTTTTTCTCTTTCTGCTGACGTGCAGCTAATATTCCTCCTCTGACTCCATGACTGAACACGTGCTCAAACACCTGATTCAGCTGCAGTGAATCCATCGCTGTGTTTGTGAGTCAGTGTAGTTCATACATCTTACTGTCTGCACCGGTGTCCTATTGGCCCGGCCCGGCCCGGTCCTGCCAATACTCCCAGTGTGGAGAGAACATTTGACTAATGTACAGTGACCACCGGGATAGATCTGTCACACACACACACACACACACACACACACACAAATACAGGAATCAGTGTTTCACTATTTGACAAAGTACAAAAGATTTTGTATCATGTCAGTTACCAGCAGCACAAGTCAGGGGGCGCTGCCAGGAACACAACAGAGTCAATGCCAATGGTTCTCAACTGATGGGTCGCTGTCCAAAAGTGGGTCGTGTTCTTGTTTTTAGTGGGTCGCTGCTAGAATGTTTTTTAGTTTTTACCAGTTGATAAAGTAATTAGAAGAAAAGTACATATTGTATAAGTGGGTCCTGAAGACGGACCAGGTGAGAATTGGAAGTATTACATGGAGTACATTTCCATATACTGTAACTAAATTCACCGTTTGATGCAGGACTCGTAGTCAATGTCTCAAAGCAATATTTAACTGTTATGTTAAATTTACTGTATATTTATGGACCAATAACAGTCCAATCATCCAAGCACATAGTCCCCAGCCCCTCCCCCACAAAGCAATAGCCAAGTTCCTTCAAATAAATGAAAACATTATTTCAAATACAGTGCAACATTAACCACTTCTCAGTGAGACTGTATCTTTAACTCTGTAATGTCTGTGATTACGACAACGGCAACAATCATGTAGTGATCAGCAGGAAACACACTGTTGTCGTACAGTGTCCTGTGTTTGTGATCGTGTTTGCAGGTGTTGAAAGAGAAGAAGCATCTGTGCAATTCATTAGAGAACAAACAGCGTTTATTAGCGATAAAAGCCTCTGAAACCAAGGCCTGTCTGTCACTTCTCCATCATTACTGAGCACATTATTATCAAATGAACACATCAAGAAGGGATTTACTCCTGTTATTTCTGTCTATCGTACATTTTGTGACCGGCCAAACCTGGCGGTCTTTTAATCACGAACCTTTTCTTCCTGACAGAATATTTATTGGCTTATTTATTGTTAATCACAGCGGCCGTTTCTCTGTTCCTCTGAGCTCTGCCCACTTGTCAGTCTCACTTTTGCTCCGTGGTTCTTCCCCGGTCTCCTCCTCTTTTATCCTCACAGCCTCGACTCAGGGTTGAAGTCCCAGCTGTGCCCCTCTGGCCCTGGCAGTCTGTCAGTGTGTTAGTATGTTCACACGGTGCCAGTCACTGAGTGAATGGGTTGGTTAGTCGGTTTGTCTGCTCATCACTCAGTCAGTCAGTCAGTCAGTTAGCTCAGCCGCTTCCCAGTAGGTCAGCCAATCGATCAGTCGGTCACTGCACCCATTTGTCAATCACTTATTGATTCCATCTGTCAGTCAATCGGTCCGTTGTTCAGATTGGGTTCAAAGATTAATTTCCAGCTCAGAGTCTGCAGATTGTCATTGTCGTTTGTCAACCATGAGTCAGCAGAGCGTTTACAAAGGAACGGCCTGTGTAGTCGTATGAAAGCAGTGATGCTTTGTTGCTCATGTGATAGAATTGGTCGATTTATATGATGGAATCAAATAACTGACATGTTTTGCATTTTTCTTGTTATTCTTAAGACAAAGCATCAGAGAAGTGAATAGCAGTAGTTACACCCTCAACCATCGGGGGCAGTGTTTGGTGATGGTGTTTTTTTTTTTTCCCAAAACATAATAGTTTTAGTTAAATGTCATTTTTGTTCTGAAGACTTAAAGTTGGAATCCAGCCCCAGCAGGATGGCTCACAGTGTGGTAGAGTGTGATTTGGGTGGTGGTCGTGGAGACTGCTACGGACAAAGATGAATGAGTAATTGATGGAATGATTATAATGTGATGCTGTTTTTGTGTTATCATGTTTTGTTGTTCACACTTGTTTCAACAGTGTCAGGTCAGTGATTATTGGGATTTTAATCCAGATTTTAAGGTCCAGCCTTTTCCACTTGACTCCACCCTTGTGCTCTTGAGCCAACAACACCATGACTCTCTAACGAGCAGCGTTTGTGTCAAAGCCGTCATTTCTTTGTGTGTTTTCACTTTGAATGGATCTGAACGTGGCCAGTGTATCATTTCTAACTTTGCTATTGAGATTTAATCGGGTGTGGAGGAGACAGGTTTGGCAGGAGAAAGGGTTCCTTTTGTGAAAAGCCCCATCTGTTAGTGACATGGTAACCAACCCGCCCCCCTCCCAGGCCCCCAACCCTGCACCCCCTCAGATCTGGACCAGGATTCCTCAGAGAAAGACCAGGACAGATGACAGGAAGGAAGGTTTCCTTCAACTCCACAATGTCCACCCATCACACTCACTCTTATATATGCATGTATGCATATACTGTATATACATATATATATTTATATGTATTTTCAACATATATGCCTATATATGTTTGTAGATCTATTTGCATATACTGTATATAGAGAATGAGAGATTCCCTCAGTGTCCCCTCTCCCTTCTTTAACTCATTGCAGTCTCGAAAATCTTCACTACACTATTGGCTCATACAATGCCATGTGCTTCTGTTCCTCTCTCTGATTGGCTCAGTCCTGGGAGCTTCTCTCATCCTCATCATCATCCCCTTGTCTGTCCGACACTCTCTCCTTCAGTTCTCTCTGCGTCCCTTAATATTTTTTGTAGTTCTACAACTAAACTGTCAACTCAACAATATATGGGGGTCTGTTAAGGATAAATATATATAAAAATATATAATAACGATCATATAATAACTATTGTGCAACTTTTTTGAGACCGTGACTACCACAATAGAAGAGGGACCACTGTAAATGTAAGATTTATATAGCGCTAAATATATATATATATACATATATTTTTATATATGTATGTGCAGGGAATATTTGTAGGTAAATGCTTGCTTGTAACAAAGTGATGACAACAAGTAGACATGAGGCTCCTGCATATTTTCCACAGGCTGCAGATGCAGGAAGTAGCAACGCAAATCAGTTGTGTTCATCTGTGGTAGAAATGGATCATGACAGCAGTCGCACAACACACACACACACACACACACACCCTCTGACTCTGCCTTTATATCACCTCCTGCCACTCACATATACTGACAGATCTGTGTGTGTGTGTGTGTGTGTGTGTGTGTGTGTGTGTGTTTGGTCATATTGGCCACGTTGATAGGTTCCCGCTCAGCATTCCCATCATTCACTGGGGTTATGACCTCTGTGTAAATGGCTTGATGGCAGCGAGGAGAAGCCCATGTATGTGTGTATGAGTGTGTGTGTGTGTGTGTGCATGTGTGTGTGTGTATGAATAAGTAAAATATAGGACCACTGAGAACAATACCATTGACTTGAATGAAGAAATCATCCTTATACCAGGATGAAGGCAAAGAAACAGGTGGAACCTGAACAAAATCTCAACAGTCAACATTTTGATTTTTTTTCTGTTTTTTTTTCTACACATATTGGGAATTTCTAACATGTTAAATATCTAATATATTTAGCTGATATTTGTGTTTGTTGATGTTGTTCAAAGAATCCAGATTCTGATGTCCACCGACGCAGCCATCAAGTTGTTATTATTGGAGGACAAACCAAAAACAATGTCACTACAAATATGTAATTATTAAAAAATCTGAAAAAAACCATAGTATCGACATCACTGATATTTAGATATCCATACATATGTTGCTGTGTTCGTGTAGTGGTAGAAAGAAATAACATGAAACACTCGTAGTCAAAAGGTATGTTCTTCTTTATTAGGAAATATATGGTTTGTGTCAAGTTAGAATTTAAAGTGTGGCTTCATTTCTGTTAAATACTGTTACTGACCTCATCAATATTAAACCAACATAATCTATTCATCTGTTTATCTTTACAACAGCCTTCAACCAAACGTCTGTCCTTGTTTATTTCCTGGAAACACATTTAAAGGTGGACATGTTGAGGCAGTGGATTTAAAGATTTCATTGTGACGTCGTTGTTTCTGGGTTTTAACTGATGGAAGTCGACGACACTGCTGCACTGAAGGTGTGAAGGGCAGAACTACTGACCACAGCTTTTGTTTGTGACGCGTTGACCTGTGTGATACAGTGTGACAGAAGCACTTCCTGCAGGGATGCTGATTGGTCCAGTTGTTCTACAACGGTGGTTGTGGTAAAGACGTCGTCTGTCCTTTCACCACAGCTGTGGATGGAATGAGGTGATTAGAGGGACAACACAGACAGGAAGGTTTGGAGAAAAACACAGATTGAGATGGTTTGGACATGTCCAGAGGAGGGACACTGGATACACTGGTAGAAGAATGATCCTAGAGATGGAGCTACCAGGTAGGAGATGAAGAGGAGATGGATGGATGCAGTGATGGAGGACATGGAGGTAGTTGGAAAAGGAGTCAGGAGCAGATAGATGAACGTGTGAAAGATAAGAGACATGAAGAAATCATGCAATAAAGGCTAGAATGTTTAAAATATAACTTATACATATTACACTATATATACACTATATACTTATACTATATAGAAGTATAATGATAATATAAACTAGTAGAACCATTCGGGTCAAAGTTTGTCCAGTTCTTTCCTAGCGGCTTCTTCTCCTTCTTCTCCAATCACGTTGGGAGAAGGTTCACGTTAATAGTAACTGACATTGGTACAATTCATGTGAACGCTGTGTTGCCCTGGAACAAAGCAGCAGCCAGAGTTCAAGGATTACCTCACGTCGCCCGAGCACTTACACACACACACACACACACACACACGTTGACGCCTACACACATGTGCACAAATTAGCACAATGCTCAGGCAGAGCACCTCAGCTGGCCTCCACAGCCCAGCTGACACAGACCTGACCTCTGTTTGTGTGTCTGGCTGCTCGGCCACTCTCAGGGGTGGGCTGTCACTACACTCACCTCTCACTGCCAACAGCAGGGGAGGGCGTGGGGGGGGCAGGGCAGACTGACATGGCTAGAGGGAGGAGAGAGAGGGAAGGAGGGAGGGACGGTGGCCACAGGGTGACATAAACCACTGGGCTTGTGTGTGTGATTGTGTGTGTGTGTGTGTGTGTGTGGTTACTTCCCTTTGGAGGTCAATTAAATTCACATTCAGGATAAATGATTTGCAAATGATATACAAACAAGTGAGTGTCCAACCTGACCAAGGCAAACGTCAAGGTAAAAATCTGAAGTCTGAGAATCAGTAACTGTAACAGGAGGTTTGACTGATGCATATATTCCAGTGTGAAAAAACTGTCTCTTTAAAAATGTTTTTCAAACCCGTGTTGGTAAATGATATTGTGTAGTTATGTTCCCTGAACCACGGCCGGAAGGAGAAAAAATATCAGGAATTAGAGGTGAGACGGTTATTTCCTATTTCCTCTTTACAGTATGAACCCTGGTCGATGAGGGGAAATACAAGGCGTCAAATTAAAGAAATATTATGGCACACAGAGAGGATTGAAGGAGAGAGTGGTTGACAGACAACAGGAGATGATGAGAGATGTTACCATGATTGAGCCAATCAGAGAGAGGAACAGAGGAGCAGGAAGTTGTGTATGTTCTCATCATCAATATTTACAGTGTTTCACTCAATTTCAAAAATAGAATCCATATTTTGAAAAGCAAAACTTCTGTTTGATTGGCTAAAAAAACAGGGCAGTGGCCTAGTGGTTCAGGAAGTGGACTTGGATCCGAAAGGTCCCCGGTTCAAATCCGTCTACCGCTCCGGGCGCTCAAAGATGATGCTCACTTTGATGATGGGTTAAATGCAGAGGCCAAATTTCATTGTGCACCGTGGTGTAAATCACAATGACAAAAAAAAGAATTCTTCTGAATTATTATTCTTCTAAAATTTTGCAAGATCGGATTTTAAAAAATTGTGTTGTAGAAAAGGAAAACTGATTCTGTGGCTCAAACCTCATTTTTCTCAGTCAATGTTTAATTCTCTAAAAGCCACACTTATCATTCATTTAGGGTCAGAAAAAGGCTCCAGACTGGGATACATTTTTGGTTGATGTGTGTGTTTTGTCATCGTGTGTGTGTGTGTGAGATTGAGACAGAGGAGGAGAGACAGAAAGCATCAGGCTCAGAGGAGACCCCCTTCTGGCTGTCCTCTGAGGGGTTGATGATACTAAAGACACAAGAGAGCGCCCCGGCTGTGACCCACCCTCCCACACACAAACACACACACACGCACACACACATACACACATGCACCAACCCTCCGAGCATTCTGTTCTCTTTACAACTTTACAAAATAGGCTTTTAATTTAGCCGGGCGGCCGGGGCGTGTGGGGCCCGCCAGCATCAATCATCATGAGGAGGCTGAGGAGGCCAGGCTGTCCCCTGGGTCCTCTCACCGAGGAGGGATGGAGCTGCACACACACACACACACACACATTCAAAGAGTCAGCACACCGCCTCCTTCTGCTCTTTTATACACACACACACTCATTCAGGGGACCTCAAAACCTTATCGTTCTCTCCCTCACAAACACACATATACATGCGCGCACACACACACACACACACACACCTCCAGGCTGTCTATGCTGGGACCAGACTAAACACTAGTGATGCACTGATAGAAAAATTCTTGGCTGAAACCGAAAAACCAAAAAAAGGGGGAGGGGCTACGGTCAGAAACCAAAAGAAATGATCGTTGTTATCAGTCTCACCGATATAAACGGACCGATATTAACAGAATTATGTTAATAATATCGGCAACAACGATATTGTGTTTTTACCTAGGGGTCGCCAAATTCACTGGAATCAAACATAGGGTTCTGAGAATCTTTGAAGGCAAACAGTGGCATATATCGGTATTTATCGGTAAGTATTACGACAAAATACTTAATTTTCTGATACCAATACCAAAAGGAAAACACAATATAGTGGCATATATTGGTATTGGTATCAGAAAATTAAGTTGAAATACAAACAAATTTGGAAAAATAAGTATTTTGACAATATTGGCAAAACCATCAGATTTTGCCAATATTGTTGAAATAATTAATTTTCCGATACCAATACTGAGTCGTAAAATCAGTAAATGTAATATCAGACATCCCTATGTATAATGCCATTTGAGAGGGTTTTTAAAATAGGAATACGGCGATCGCCTTCCTATCGTGGTGACAGGTAGCGTTCCATAATGGTGGGTCTTGGAATGGTCTGGAATGCCACTACTGCGAAACAAGAGGAATTGCTGTATTTCTTTTCTTCTTCCATCGTGTGTCATGGCTTCATCCAAGAAGCTTCTTCAGATCCAAGTTCTGAGCGTCTCCATAGTTACTCTGATACCACATGGGATGGATGGATACATTCCACCTGATGGTGGTCCAGTCATATTCCCTGTGCTACTGTCACAGTCTAGTTTGTTCTTTTGTGTGTTATGTATAGCACAATATATTGAAATATGTCCCAACATCAACATGTCCACTGCTGGCTGCACTTTTTACTTGCATCGTCATAACTTTCTGTTTCCACTGTTTTGTTTTGGAGATAAATGTCTTTTGGCCAGAACTCAAAGTTGCAATTTTTGGTTCATTTCACAGATAATATTCCAGAGTCTTTCTTCTCAAATCTGTTGGAAAGGAGTTGGATAATGGAAGTGAATCAGCTCTTCTTCTTCTCTGGTTCTTTATTTTAGTAGTTTGTTTTTATCTTATTGTCTTTACAGACAAGTCTAGATTGAACAGGATGGTGTGTGTGACGCGTGTGTGTGTGTGTGTTTCCAGACCGACTCTTTTCCCTCTTTTCTCGTCATCTTTTTCCGGAACCCTTTGAAGACTCGTGTTCGTCTCTAAGCCAATTTGTATTTACACTGCAAACATTCATTTCCATTTTGGGTTCATGTTCCCACCTTCTTTGTTAATTAGATTTGGATCACTTCCAGACGTTCCGTGTGTACCCAGCAATAATTATCCTTGTGAGGAGATGTGAATGAATTCTGTGTCACAGACAGTGATGGTTTCCTGGCACGTCACTGACATGAACCTGATGCTGAACTCAACGTGTAAAACCACGAGTCAAAATATCTTTCAGTGGAGGACGTTGAACCGTCCAGACTGAAATGTTGGGAATTTATGTAGAAAATGTCTTTGACAGAGACAGAGTTTCTCACATGACGACTTTTTATTCTTGACGTCCTGTAATTTAGTAAAATATTCCAGATATAAGAGGCAGAAAAGAAGATGGAGCAGAGAGAGTGGGCATCTGACAATGGTAGTTATTTTTATTCCATGCATCAATATCATTTTGTTTTGGAGCTATTGCAGATAATCCTGACAGCAGAAACTAAAAGATTCACTGGTTCTAAAAAATATTATATGATGTAAAACTGCAAAATTGAGAAGGTTCAGTCAGAGGTCGCCAACACCTGGTCCTGGGACTAGTACCAGTCCATAGGACATTAGGTACCAGGCCACAGTAAGAAGAGATGTACTTTGGTTTCACTATTTTATTAGTAATGATCATTCAGACTCTGATACTAACAGAAATGTTTTATTTTGAAAATTGAATGGTCCTTGGTACAAAACAGTTTGAAGTCTGCTGCTGTTAGAGGTGTTGGTTGAACTTGGGTTTGGGATTAGATTAAATTAAATAAAATCACACAGCTGATGTGGAATGTTGCTGAAAAGCAGCCTGAGCCTCAGTGATTCTTCATGAAGCTACAGTTTGAAGTCAGTGGACATTTAATTGCAACAGAAATTTGACACCAACCAGACTCGAACCACTGACCTTCTACCAGACAGGCGGGAGTCCTCTACCACTGTGCCCCTGTATTTAATGCCAGAAGTGAAGTGAACGTTGGACGGACAGGAAGTTTCACCATCAACCTCATCAACACCCAGGAGTTGATGTTTCACATTCTTATTCTCTTCGCCTCTGTCCCTTTCTCTTCCTCTGTTTTCCCATTTGTGTGTAATCTGATAAACTGAGCCGAGAGGCGCGATAAGGAAGGGTCTCCCTGGGGTGCTGTGTCGCTCCCCTCTCTCCTCGCCTCCCTACCGACACCACTCTCCCCCCGCACCTGCAGCCCCGGCCCTCCCCCTCTGCCCCCACAGCTCTATCTTTGCTGCCGGTGGCGATGGCAGTTTTAGTATGCATAGGCCTGAGCTATCTGCTCCGCTGCACCTTGACTCCTCCACCCCCTCCGCCTGCCCCGCCCCCCCCTCACTCCCTAGCAACATACAGTGCAAATACAACCTCACCGCACAACCAACCACCGCCGTAATTACCTGTGCTACAGTGAAACAGAGTCAGGGTGTGAGGTGGTTTCTCAGACGTCTTTCAGGTCACTGGATTTTCAGGTGTTTGTCTTTATTCTGCTAAACCCAGTATTTACAACTCAACGACAGGAAGTGGAACCCAGTCCTGATCAGCGCTAAGACAAAAAAACTCAATCACTAAAAACATTTCAAAGCAACGACATAAAGTCTCATTGAACTTTCTTGGATGTCAAACAGGATAATGCAGAGTTGTACTGGAAGTTTGGACTGTAACAGGTGAAATCTTCAAACTACAGGTCAGTTTTACTTTGAAATTACAGAATTCAAATTGACTTTTGTGTGATAGTAGGACCAACTGCAGACATTAAAATAATGCAGTCGAGATTTTTCTTTATTTTGGCTCCTGTTGGCTCCTCTGTCCAATTTGAAGACTAAGTTTTGCCCCAAATCAAGAAATGTACCCACATCTGACCTGGTTAGATGTGAAGTGGGCCACAGCAGTACAATCATAACAGAACACCTGACCCACTTTATTGAGAGGTCCAGGTTCAGAGGTGACCATATCTACCTTACATGCAGAAAGTTGTGCGTTTGATCCCCAGAGGAACCATATCCTTGTTACACATCTGCTGGTTACACAACAATCACTCATTGCCGGGTCTCAGGGGCAGGAGTCTCCACGACTGCCACCCAAATCACACTGCTTCATACTGTCAGAGCTCCTCAGTGGCATCCTGGCAGCAGGAGGATTAGAACCTGAAGCCTTCCATAACCATGAGGTCACCATTGCCGCCATAAACACAACAATAAAGTCCAAATTTTTAGTTTAAAGTTTAAATCGTAATATGCAGTTTTTCTAAAAAAAAAAGCCTCAGTATTTCATGTGTGTCATAAGAAACAATTGGAACTGAAGTAAAACTTTCTTTTTGGAATAAACTCTCCTGTCACTCCTCAGACTAGAACCGTCCTGACATTTACAAAAATGTATATTATTCATGACCAATTCCCTGAATAATATATGCACACAGCTGAAGTCAGATGTGCGGTTTCCTCAGAAGACGTGCTGTTCTCATTTTAAATGCTAAATGAAACTTGTCCACCAAGGTCCGTCCTCCTCTCTGCGCTCATCAAGGTGTCCAAACAATGAGCTGCAGAAAGGTCACCCAGGTCTCACGGCTTGGAAGGTCTCCTGGTGTCTCACGGCCACCAACACCTCGCCTGCTGCCATAGAACCTGCTGGAACCACCTGCTGCTCTCAAATGTCACAGATTATATCTTTTATGGAAACTTGGATGGAAACTTGGATGGAAACTTCTGGAAACTTGGTGATTGTCAGTAGTAAGACAGGCCCTTTCAAAATAAACGTAGAGCGAGTGTCCTAAAGTATGTGAGCGACGATGACAGTTTGTTCACTTTGTGTCTTTGACGAGACTGAAGGTAATTTGTTTCTCACAGCCCTGCGGCCGATTGGCTGATAAAAGTTAATTCAGAGCTAATGGAAATTCTGTAAAATATTATAATACAATATAATGTGATGTAATTACCCTACAGAGATTTGTTATTGAAAACTCTGTCACAGAATTTTGACATCGTCTGTGTCTGAGGACGGTGATGTCGTCCTCTCTCTCACACAACTCTGACTGTTGTTACATATTTATGGTGATTCTCGTCTCATAATAACATGAACATGTGATGGAGGAGAAATCTCCTTAAAAATCAAGACGAGCTCCACCGAGGTGTCAATCTATGGCCCGCGGGCCACAACCGGCTCGCCACTAAAATGATCAACTGCTTTTAGCCTTCTCCGTGCCACCTATAGGACAGATGTGGGCATTACAGGGAGAAACCCAGAAGTATAATCACAATACAAACCAATGATACAATCTGAGCAAGTGAAGTGGGCCGGGTTACAGAGCTGAAGGGGCTACACCCGGGTCCCGGGCCTTAGTTTGGGCACGCTGGGTATGGTATGTGTGTTCACTCATTCACGCTGGGTTGAAATTAGAATTTTTCACCAGCTTTGATGTCGTCAGAATGGAATAAACCAAAGCTCCGTCTTTGGAACCTTTTCAACGACTCTTCACGGTGTTTTTCCTCACGTCCCTGTTCCAAACATCCAGGACAGTATGTGTGGTAATGTTGGGGTGGCACTGGATGCATATGTGGGGGACGGACGAACGGATGGGGGGGCAATAATTAGTGCGGGTATTGAAAAGTAATAACAGTATGGATTAATGTGGGAGAAGTGGAGTGGAGCGCATCATTGAGTGAGACAAATCCAATGCTGGGAATTGGCAGACAAAGCAAGAGGCAGTCAATAGGGATTATGTGGGAGCTAAGCCGACCCACTTTGGCTGGGGAAAGGGCAGAGGAGGTGGGTGGTGGAGGTGGGTGGGAGGAGCGAGGCGCCTCGATTATGGTGGTGGCACAGTTTCGACTGGCACAGTAAGCACTGGAGCAGGTACATCAACACCAACCTCAGACTCTGCTGAAGGGTGGAGGACGAGGAGGAGTTTGTACATCTTTATTTTTCACTCTTTTCATTTTAGTTTTCAAAACAAGACCAAATTTCTTACTAGTCATTGGTTTTCAAAATCCAATTTTCCAAAGATTTGGATTCTTGGGCCACAATTGGTCCTAGAATTTGACAACTTAGATAAATGAAGGGTAAAAATCCTACATCAGGTCCAAAGTACAGCTTTGGTTTTAGCCTCACGTACTCGTGTTGACGTGTTGACTATTTTTGTGGACCACATTCAGGCCACGGTCCTTAGTTTGATGTTTAATGGACCTGCAGCAGCTCAGTTGTACCAAACAGATCCATCTTAAAGAAGTAAAACAGATGGCATCATAATGGACCTTTAATGTAGGAAATAGAAGATGGTTTGGACATGTCCAGAGGAGGGACATTGGTAGAAGAATGATCCTAGAGAGATCTCCTACCAGGTAGGAGACAAAGAGGAGATTGATGGATGCAGTGAGGGAGGACAGCAACAGAATATTGTGTGAATTTGTCTGAATTCCTTTAACATTCTCTTTAGTGATTTGTTGTCGTGTGTTGTCAGTATTTCTCCAGTGTTGGTGAGTTTCTCCGACTCACTCACTGACCTACTTTGTGCTTCTTACTTCAGCTTTGCCTGTCGTCAGCATTTGCTCTCAGCTCTGGACGAGATCATATTTTTAAAGTCACCGCTCAAAGTAAGTGAAGGGCTTCCTGAAAGTCCATGTTCACCTCCACCCTCTTCAACCCTCCACCTCCGCCCCTCCTTTGCACCTCTGTTGCCCATCAGTCATTGGGAAACACGTCTTCAAAACACAAACTGAAATGGAAAACTCACTTTTCAACAGCTAAAAGAAGGGAACTCTGGAGATGAGTGACAAAAGGATTTTTTTTGTCATTTGTCATTTATTTATTCATTCATTTGCTGCCCATTTGTCTGCATATAATTCCTTAATTTTTATGTTAATGGCCACGCGGGGTGGTGGCCGGGTTTTGATTACATATCTCCAGTGGAGATCCTTGGATGGCTTAGCTCGCCCATCCAAAAATAGCTGTGAAATCCGACGGAATAATAGAAGGGTGGCGGCGGCGGCGGTGGCGGCGGCGGCAGAGGGAAGCACGAGGGGGGATTTGCAGCAGCTGAGGCTTTGCATTCGAATGGCATGGGCTGTCTGGAGTGAAGGGACACACTTCCCACCCCCTTCCCCACCTCCTCCAGCGCCACCAACCTCACAACACTCAGGAGAGAGGGAGAGAGGAGGTGTTATCGTGCCCTTGCAGCCCAGGCCCAGACTTGTTCTTGAATACCAAATGTGGCAGAGGACCAGAAAAGTGAGTTGTCTTTGTTTTGTCAAGTGTGCCATGACAGAACGGTGGGCACCTCCAGCTTCTGACCCCGTCTGCCACCCACGCATACAAACACACCAGACACATGCTCCTCCTGGGACACCTGCTTCTTAGACCCACGGTCCATTGTTGCTCATACAGAGGACGGGGGGGAGGGGCAGCATACGCACAGGTAAAGGCTAACAGTGGTAGCATTATGCTAATCGTCGTCCCTGTAAACGCTGCTCACATAAAAGAGCAGGTCTGCTCACGTACAAATGCACAAACGCCGTCTTGTGAAAACTGATTTGGCATGTGTTCACACACACACACACACACACACGGTCACATGCTCGGACAAAGCAGACACACACACATACACACACACACACACACAATGCGGACTCTTGGGATCTGCATTTGTATTTATACATGAACCCAGAAAATACAAACACATGCACAAAAACACAGTCAAACCGACACGTCCTGCTGAATATTTATGACCATGACAACGGCGTCCTCCCCTGGTGCTGCGCCCCCCTGCTTCACGTCTCAGACTCAGGTTGTGGACTGTTATCAGGCAACAGGTCTCTGTTCAGTGATGATATGAGACAAAGACGAACGGAGGAAACGTCCAGTTGAGTTTATAGGCTGTCCTGTCCTGAATGCAGCTGATCAGTTGAAACTAAACTTTTAGACAATGACTTTTACCATTTGCTCAAAATGATCTCACAAGTGTCACGTAACATGATTCAGTCATGACAAACAGGCCCTGGAGAAGTCATGGAAAATAATATTCCTTTAGAAGTTTTGGAAACGACACAAACTATTTCTAATGTGTAATTAGCTTTTAAAATACATTTGATGTTGTTGTAAAATGTGAAATTATCAAGTGAAACTGATCTCTATTCATTCAAGTCATCAAGTCAACATGCATCTAAAAAAATAAACGTACGTAATTCGTACCTAGTGTTGGGATAATCCATGGTTAGACAAAATGCTTTCTTTTGATCATGGAAATTCCCATAGGTTTTGGAAAAGTTATGGAAAACCACTGGTTAAAAGGTGTAAGAATCCTGTTTAGTGAATATAAAGCTCCTATAAAATAGTTGCCTATTACACTTTTTTCAGATTTTTCAAAAAAAAAAACCGAAATTCTGAGTCACTCTATACATTCTATTCCTTGTCACTAGAGGGTGAGAATAACACAAAATGTTTAACTGAAGATGATGTAGGCAAAAAAAAAGAATATTTTTTATAAAAAGGACTTGGGCAGTGGCCAAGGGTAGCATATTGTCATCAGAGTTCAAGGGCCTTAAAAAATAATAATTAAAATTGACGCAGACACAATATAAAGATGACAGAAAGTAAAAAAATTGCCTTATATTATTGTGATATTTCATTCATGCGTCATCTTCATCCATTCCCAGGCTGCAGCAGACAAGTTGACCTGGGATTGTCTTGATTCCCAACTAATGACCCAGGATGTTGTATCTGAAACAGCTCTGGTACCTCCTGTAGGTGGTGCTGTAAATGTTAACAGTCACAGCGTCCCAGTGAGACACAGATAATTGGAGGACATATAATTTTTTTATGCGTTTTAGTTTATAAAAAAAAATAACAACATCCTTTGTCTTTAGGAAATGATTTTACGACCACAGCAGGAATAAAAGCACCAGGTTCCACTGTGTTTCTTTTTAATTAACCCAACAAAGGTGGATAAACAGCCCTGATCACTGATGTCCATCAGGCCACCGTGTTGGTCCGACTCCAAGACACACACACTCTCAGGGCAAACGGCCGGTGTGTGTCGTCTGTGTGTGCTGCAGGGCAGAGTGGCCGAGGTGTGAATGTGTGTCAGATGGTTTAGTGGGCAGCATGGCGGCCAGCAGTGTGGTGCTGCCCACACAGGCAGCCAAGCACACACAAGGGCACGGAGGCGTACACACACACACACACACACACACACACAGTCAAGTGGACACAGTTCACACTGATAAAATAACTGACGTCTCCTCACAGACAGACTGGTCTCAGCCTCATGTTTGCATCAGTTTTACTCAACACTGAACCATGATATTGATTATTAAACTATGATTCAATGATAATTCACAAATGTTGAAAAGCTATTTTTTTCCATAAGAAGAAAAGAAAGAAAAATTGGACCATATTTTACTGACATCTATGTGTTGTAAAATAGATGGAATATCCACAAAATGGAGGTAAAATAAAGGTTCACAAATAATCTTTAATATCTAGTAAATGTTGGATACAGATACTGCAGCTTCCTGAATCATAACCAAACAAAGTCATGACTCTCCACTGATTCTTAACTGGTCACTGACCTGTTTTCAATCAGACGCCATTGCAATAAAAAATGTAAAAAAAAATTACTTATCTTTATCATTTTTGTTGCCAGAACAAGTTACAAAGTAAACATGCAGAGTCATGCAGACATTTTTTTTCGGTTGTGGTCCTGCAGACAGACCAGAGACCCCATACAGCAGTGATCTTCAACTGGAGGGCCGTGGGCTGAATAAGGCCCAGTGAACTGTCCAATATGGGCCATGACTAGAAATTTCAAAAGAAAATTTCTATTCATGAAAACTAAATTTTTTTTTATTTATTTACCAATAAAACTTTACAAATCTTTTCCCTCCAAATATGGTAGGTGACCCCTAACAAGTGTGCATAGCGTGAATATAAAGGGTTATCAGAGTGGTGGGAGACAAAGCTGTTTTAAGTGTAAAAAAATTATGTTTTGTTAGATTTTTTTTTCTTAGTTGCTGTTTCTAAGAAGTGGATTTTATTCTCTCTCTATAACTGTATGTGATTATACATGTTAAAACCAGTCTAGTAATAATGATATAATGAATTCTTTGTCCTTAATTTTCACTTTGTTTCATCATCCCCTCTGTCCCTTCCTTTTTCCACTCCGGTCTTCTGTCCCCTCCTCGTCTCTCAGCAGTAAGTCCTCTAATCTCCCCTGTTCAATTGCCTGGCAGACACATGCCCTCTGTCTGCAGGGCCAGCAGGGATGCTTCCTGTGCAGGTGCACCGCGGCGCAGGCACAATAGCCCGGTAGCTTTGAAGCGGCCAGCAAGCCGGGCTGCGCGGGTCTGGTCCGGCCGTGCTCGGCTCTCTGCTGGGACGGGGACTTAACTAAGACTAAAGTATGATGGATGTGCAGAGCTCGCAGGCATTGTTTACACTGAGGAGGCTGGACGCCACTGAGCCGCTGCTAAAGAGCGAACTGGACAGGACGTACATGGGAACCAGCGGGGGTTCGATGGTCGGAGAGGCCGCTGTGCGACCAGCAGATGGTGGGAGTACAGTGGGCATGGCAGGAGCGGTGGCCATGTTGGTGGTCACAGTGTGTTCGGACCGGGGGCCAAGGTTGGCTGTCGTACGTGGACGTGAGCCCGCGGTTGCCGACGTCCGGGGCGACGTCGAGTCTCCTGCTGAGTCACTGGGAATTTCTCGGAGTTGGTGGCGTTCCCCCCTTGTTGCTGGCATCTCTTAATCAATGTTAATTGGCTGGGAATTACCATATGTTAATTAATGATATTTACTTCAAATTAAAGGTATGAGTGGTCCCACAGGGTTTCCTGTTCATCTAATTAGAACCAATTAGCTGCAATTAACACGTGTAAATGAGACAGTACTGAGTCCAAAACAAACAGTGTGGACACACAGGCTGCTGTCTGTGTGGCCACAACCCATGTACATATACACAGATATATATGTGTGTGTGTGTGGGTGTTTGTGTCTGTGTGTGTGTGAAAATGAAGATGAAACCGGATAAAACAATTCCGGGCCGTGTCGCTCCCAGTTTTCCTCAGCACTTCCCCTATTTTTGGAGTGCGCTGCCAAAGTAATTTGTTTTACAGACCTTTCTATCAAGTGAAGAAAATCCCGGAGGTGTATTAATTGAAATTCAGTCGACAGCACATCTTGTTTTGGTCTCAGAAACCACCAGCCGTGTTGAGTGTGGAGAGTAATCTCACACAGGGAAAATTGCCAGGAAATGAGGAGATGTAAACAAGGGAGATGGTAGAAAATAAACAGGAGTCATTGGAGCATCTATGGCATCTCACCATAGTCTATTAAAAGTATGCCGCTGGTATTAGTTTTAAGTTGCTCATCGCTGTGAGGCCAACTAAATAGAAGTTCACTTTATTCTTACTTTTAGTTTGTTTGCTATTAAAAAAAACACTCTTTCAATTTGAATATTTTCCAAATGAATTGGTTCAAACCAAGGCTCAGCAACAACTCCTACAACTATGTGTTTACTTCACATGAAGAAGTCAATGGTTGGTGAACTTTAACCTACATAAATGAACAGAAGAGACAACAGACTCTACATTGTTTTGGTTTTTTATTAATCTATGTCTGGTTTTCTTGGATTGTGAACTCTGCCAATCAAAGTGGAAAAAGGAAGTGACCTCACTTGTACAGGAAGTAGAATCTCCAGACCTGGATTTGCTCAGAATTCTCTCTAACCCATTCCAACTGACAACACAGTGTTTGATGTCTTCCTATCTGATGGATCACTTTGGGATGATTTATTGATTTTGATCAATTAATTAATTAATATCTGTGATGTTTTGACACACAATTCTCTTGGGGTGACCTACTCTGTGTCATTACCAATGTCTGAATCTCACACAATCTCCTAAAAAAGACCTTTGGCGTTCATTAAACCATTAAAGAGAATTAGCCTTGTAAGAAACACACATTAGTCTTTCCGTTGCTACTGACCCTTAAAGAGGAAGTGAAGATTTTTAGGCAAAAGCACAATTTATATTTGTTGTTTTTTTGTTGTTAATCCAGTGACAGATGTATTGTCACTGAAATTTCTCTGTTTGTCTCCTGGTTTGGAGACAGGCAGTGGTGAGACGCTCCTGTGTCCTCATCACTGCAGTGCAACAATCAGGAGGAAGGGGCTGAAGGGGTAACATTGCAGGAGGTTTGTGCTGCTGAAAACACATCACACACCTTCTTTTGTGGAGTGATAGGGAAAGGGTGGCGGGTGTGAAGGTGGAGGGAAACACGAGCACAAGAGGCGATCTCGGGAGCCGAACAAATCCGCGAGCGGCATTATGTGTTGGTAAACATGAATGCTATAAGAGGCTGCAGGATTTGGCAGTTTCCTATTTTCTCTCCTTTCTTTTTCCTCCTCTGTGGAGGGCTGGAGAGCACGGCACAATGATGAGATTGGAGGTTGAGTGAGAGAAGGGATGAAATGAGACGGACAAAATGAAAGGCAGGAAAAGAAAGAAGCAGACAAGGAAGTGATGTCCTGGAGGGCAAAGGGAATGAGGACAGTGACTGACAAAAGAAAAGGCGAAGAAAAGGTGTGACAGAGGAGGAGATGAGGACGGATGGAGCAGGGAGACATCCGCACACAAACACACAACGTGTGTGTGTGTGTGTGTGTGCACAGAGTTTCCTTTACTTTTCTTCATCAACTTTCACTCACGACCTCAGCCCCGTGGTGTCTCTGTCCAGCAGGTCTGTCTTCCTATTGTTGACGATGTGACGACAACAAACAAACTCATCATTTATTTCCTCTCACAGACCGAGTTCCCAGCAGTTCAGAGTTGGTGGTCGTGGTTTGATGTAGTGAGAATGACGTGATTCATTTCCTGTTTGGTTGTTGAGCTGAAATGTTGACATTTATAAAGATAATGTTCATTCTTTTATTGTTGAATTGTATGAAAAGATTATGAGTCGTCAGCATCAGGTTCTGCTGATGAGGCTGTTTGTGCCCTGGAGCGATCAAGGACAAACAAGTCGACTCATCCTGTAAAATACGGAATCATAAATAAAAAGAAAAGAAAATGGGAAATTGACTAAGACTAAAGGACACAGAGGCTGAAGTCCAGGAATTATAAGATGTTTTTATTTAGTCGTTAAATTTGTCTCCAGGACAAGTGCAGTGCTGTTTACATGACTTGTTGCATGTACAGCAGTGGTACCCAACCTCCGGTCCAGGGACTAGTGATGGTGCAAAGAAAATGGCAGAAATGTGTGCATTGCAGGGAAAAGACAGAAGTGTTTTGTTAATATACATTGATAGTATAGCTCACAGCCCTGAGGAACGATTGTTCAACAACATATTACATTAATACTTGATTGACATTAATACTGCTCCAGTTTACTCTAATACTTCACTCTGATTTGTGTTTTAGTTTTTTTGCTACGCCCATAAACAGCTGTGTTGGTGAAGACTACCTGGAAGATACGTCGCTGCCTCTGTTCCGTGTTGTGACCTGAGAG
This sequence comes from Paraplagusia blochii, assembly GCA_016785265.1. Classification (NCBI taxonomy): domain Eukaryota; kingdom Metazoa; phylum Chordata; class Actinopteri; order Pleuronectiformes; family Cynoglossidae; genus Paraplagusia; species Paraplagusia blochii. Next base: position 376,281 of record JAFBJS010002081.1, on the reverse strand, counting down.
GAAGAAGAAGTTGCTCCTCACCGTTGGCTGTTGGCGGGAGATAAAAGATCCTGAGTTTCTTCGCCCCAGTTTGTCTCTGTGACTCTGTATCTGAGAATTACACCAGGGAGCCGGTCGATAACGCCACTGCAATCAAGCGCTCCGTGGTGAGTGGAATGTTCTTCTTTCAGGACTGTCACAGAGACAAGACAATGAAGGCTCCACCGAGAGCGTCCTCTGTTTCATTGTCACCACAGTGAGCTGGGACCAAAGTGTGGCCTCCGTCCCATGACCACAGATTGTTGCTCACATCTACAGAGAAGAATGGAACCTTCCTCTGTGAGATGACAGAGAAACCTTAGCACTGAGGGCAGGGCCAGGACAAACTCGTTGAATCTCATCCCATCATTAGGTTTATATATGAAGTAACTGATGTTTACAGCTGAGCCAGGTTGGTTCTGGTTCTGATCCGTAGAGCAGTGTAAAGTTTTTACAGGGCAGACACATCTGTGGAGTCAGAAATGACATCCAGTCTCAACTGGTCACAGGAGACAGCAGCAGGATGAAAGTGTAGCCAGCGACACGTGGGCCAAACTCAGGCTCGGGGTCAAAATCTGGCCCACAGTAAATCATATAAAACGTGAACCAGAATGAGACACTGGTATGTAGGGCCCATGTAGAGGCAGGATTTGTCAAATTATTTTTTCTTGTGTTGATCCAGATTACAGATGATGTTGTGAAAATTCTACATTACAGACCTGGAGAGTCAGGAAACATGAACCAGTTTGTCCTGAGACGTCATCCCAGTGTTAGAAACGAATATTGTAAAAATGTAGCCAAGCAGAACGGCAGAATGTAGGATTTTGTGCAGATGCATCTTCATTAATTTGCCTTTTCTTGGGAATAATGAACAGCATGAGCAGAGCTGCGGAGTTTCTGCTGTGACAATGTCATTGGAGTGACAGAACCACTGTCTACAAACACCAATCAATGGGCAGCGATCGATGGGGATCAATAAATCCATATGATTCACAGAGGACTGTCTTGACACCAGGTCTCATTGAATGTTTGTGAAAACACTGTGTGTGTGTGTGTGTGTCTGTGTGTGTGTGAGTGTGTGTGTAGGCCTAGAGCACCTTAACTGGAAAAAAAAAAACACTGCATATGTCAGAGAAGCTCCTTGTGTAAAAACACATTCAAAGTCATTGAATCACATTATTCCAGAAAAGATAACCTACGTTCACCTACTGTTGTTGGACCTTCTGTTCTGAACGTGATTTCATGCCTTATTATTAGTCGCTTTGTCTCAATTAATCATGATTATTTAGTTGACATGTGCTTCATCAACCTGAACCATTGTGTGGAAAAGTGAGGTTGAAATCATGACTGGTGATCTGGTCCAGTGTTGGTTGGATGGTTGGATGAGTGGATGGATGAATGGACTTGGACACATGGATGGATGGATGAATGATGACAGATGGAAGGATGGATGATGGCGATGGATGATTGAAGGATCAATGGATGATGGACAGATAAATGGATGGATGATAGACAGATGGATAATGAATGAATGGGATGGACTTGTACACATGGACAGATGATGGACAGACAGATGGATGGATGGATGGATGATGGACGGACGTTCGGATGATAGACGGATGGATGGATGATGGACAGACAAATGGATGGATTGAAACAAAACGATTGACATCAGTCTTCACCTTGTACCAGTGTTTTGGGGACCACATTAGAAACCTTATTGGACCTTATCTGGTCCGTGAGCCATAGTTTTGAATAGGATGGAATGACGTGCAGCGGTCGAGAGACACAGCATCCCATTGTCAGGTCATTAAAACTCAACTATGTCGTCGTCGTCCCCCTCCGTGTCCCCGTCTGTATTTTAATCCCTCCTCCTGCACGTTTGCATAATGCATGTGGATCCACTGTTGTTGTGGTGTCACGTCAGTATTTCTTTATCATTCACTAGTGCAGCGTGTGACTGCTCTAAAGGGATTAATAAACTGCTGTTGTGTATCAATGCATCAGCTGAATGAATAACGTAGGCGTCTTCCTTAATCATAATTCTGTCTCCTGGAATTTCTGCCATTCCCCGAAGAGGCGCGGAGCCTAAAACAAACTTTATTATCCTCGGCAGACATGCAGAGTACATACATTTCCCCGGAGAAGCCAACCCTGGTCAGCGTGACACGGTAACGACGTCAAGTATATTTCACTGATATGTGTGTGTTGCCACATCATTAACCAATATAATACACTGTTTTCTGGAGTGTGTGAGCGCCTGGCTGCAGTCTACTACATCATTTTACATCACCGCTGTTTTTTTTTTTTTTTTCTCCCAGTCACAGATATGAATATCAATGAACGTGATTAAAGAGATACTTGGTGTTTGGTATGTGTGTAACAAACCAACAAAGACGTCTTCTTCTGGCTGTTGCTTTAATGGCTGCATTAAAGTAATAGTGTGCAACACTGCCTCCAGAGGTTCCACTGGTACTGCTCCAAATTCTAAACACACCTATTTGAGACAGATAACATCATCTCTGTTCCTCCTAAAGTGGACCTCAGTCTCAGTTCCTCTTATTTCCACAAGTATTTTTCTCTTAGTTTCTCTTAGATTTTTAAAAGGACGTTTCATTCATAAAAACCACATATAGTCTGTAAAATATTAGGAGGTCAATATGTGAAATGAAATGACACTATAACGAAAGATGTTGAGGTAGAAAATGTAACTGAGGTAAAAAACTTCTGAAAAGGTAAATGAGGGATAATCAGGTGTGAAGAACTTGGCCACGTTTACCATCAACTACTTGGGCTGGAAAGACATGAAATGAGGACCAGAGGTGGACGTCTGCAAAGAGACAGAGAGGAGAATATTTTTTAAAAACTAATGGAAATAAGGTTTTAAAGATGGAAAGATTTCAGGTAATAATTCAGTCCCCAAAACTCCTAGGAGCAAAACTCAAGCATTTGGTATCAAACTTTCATTATTGGAGAAAAAAAAATATGTTTTTTCACCAATGTTACTTATTTATTCTAACATCAGCCGATGTTATGGATTGGTCAATTTTATCAAAAATGTATGAGTTTACGTTCTCTGATTTTCATTCATTCATCTTCATCCTCCACTCATTGTTCCCTGTTCTCAGGAAATCACACTGTTCCCTACTGTGACTCTTCCTGTGGGCGTTGAGTCCACTGGAAGTTCTGTGGGTCAAGAGACGGGTGTGGACAGAGCTCTTCGATGTCCACAGCTGTGGGATAAGAACCTGAAACCTTGAGGACCCAAGGTAGCTTCTTTAACCACTAGGCCACTATACTGCCGCCCTCTTTCACATATATAATAATTCTAATTTAATAACTTAAATCCATTAATAAGTTGTTATTTTTCCTTTTTTATGAAAACTACTTCAACAAATACATTCCCTATCTTTAACATTTTCCAAATCCTTTTTCCTGCTGCTACATTGTTGTTCTCTTCTTCTGTGCTGCCTTTAAACCCCGTCCCCCATCAGACCCCGTCCCCCGTCAGACCCCTCTCTCATGTTCTAATGGATACGAAATGACTTTCACATCACTATTCTCATCCCAAAAAAGCTGGCAACTTCCAAACTTAAGGAGCTCCAAATCCCCGACCTCCAACACATCCAGAGGATAAACATGCTCACACAGTCACACAGTCACACAGTCACACTTACATACAATGAGAGGCAGGTATCTGCATTCTGGGCTGATGATTCCGATAATCCCAGTGAAAATACAATTCTGGGATCACAGGATTTAAATGACATTATATCGAAATTAGATTTCACATCCAGAGCAACCGAACCTCCTCCGTTCCATCTTTTTCTAATTATACGACTTCTCCACTGAACCTGCACCGTCTCTTTCTTCTGCTCGCCTTTTTGTTCATTCTACTTGAATACAGGGAAGGATATTCTTTTGCAGTACAATGCATCCATTACAATGGGAAGGACCCAGGAGCTGTGATATATTCCCAGTGACAGACTCCCTAATGAATTGGCAGCATTCGGGATTTACAGTCAGGACGGAATTTACAATCCGCAAATATCCATCGGAAACTGACAGAAAAATACACTTTTCAGTCCAGCAGTAGATTCCAAGTACCAAACCAGATCATCACTAACCAGACGGTTGGTCAACTAACTTACTGACTATTGACCCACACCTCTAACACTATAACACTATAATGACAAGGCTTTTATTTTGAAGGGAACAGTTTAGGGTTTGTTTCTACGTTAACGTTTTTGGGATATTAATAATGATATAATTAAATTTTCAGTTGTTGAAACGTGAAACGGTTCAAAAGGTATTCATAAATATAACTATCAATCTTTGACAATATTACATAACTGTGTCGTTATTGGTCAGATAGATATTGGTTTTTACTTTGGTAAGAAAATCCAATCGACTGCAAGAATCAGGAACAGTTTATATCAGAATTGGAAATTGTATGTTTGGATAATATCGACTTTAGTTCATATTAGACATCCTTAATAATAATCGTAGTTACTACATTTAGGAGGTGAGTATCAGGAGAGAAGTACAGCACAGGTCTCTCAGTTTCTGTAATCTTGGTGGTCTCTCCTGGAGATGGTAATTTTCCAACATCTAGAGAAGGTGGAGAAGGTGGACTCATTACACATATACCAACCAACACGCCCCCTCCTCTGATTTACTGCCATTAGCAGCTATCAGCGGTTGGAGCAGGAGTGAGTGTAGTTGAACGTGTGACGGAGCTGAGGTGGAGCCAGATAAAAGAATTCCTCCTGATTAGATTAGATCTGCTCCCATGTTTGTCTTCCAGTGTCAGGGATTACATGATTTGTGTGTTGCAGGCTGTTAGCTCTCCCACCAACGCACCATGGGGGGGCGCATTCCAGCAAACGCGGTTTCAACGTCAGCCTGGTATCTGGTTTGATTCCCTCCCCTTTGAAAACACCTCAGGGAAACTTCCCCTGTTAATGAGCTCCGTGATTGCAAATACGCATCAGAGAAACAACTGATTAATTGAGCAGAGAGAAGGTGAACTCGGATTTCTCTTCAAATTCACTCCAGTTTGTGTAGTATTCAGCAGAGGTTGTGGGTACGAGTCCACTCTGACAGTTAGATGTCCATGTTTCTTTGCTGATAAACAAACATTAAAATCTCTTCTTGAATTGTACCTGATGACACCAATGACTCAGTCAGTATAGAGAGCTGCAGGTGAGAATGGACGGGTCGGACACTTCCTTTTACCTGTTTGGGATTAGATTACACAGATTAGAAGTAGATTAGAGTTAGATTAGGATGAAAGGAGAAAGAATTTTGAAATACTTTATTGACAGTAAACCTTTCAAACACACAGAGGAGATGAAGACGAATAAAAGGGACAATAATAACAAGAGGTTTTGAACTATTTGAAGAAGGAGATCATTGGTGGGGAGATGAAGAAGAGCCGTTTGAAGAAGATTCCTTTATTTTGAAAAGAACACTTTAATGAGAGTTGGTGTAAAAACTATAAAACATACAGTTACGTAATGAAGAATCAATCTAAGAAGAAGAAGAAGACAAAGAATTAGAATAAGTAGAGGATGAAGAAGAACAGGACGATGAAGAAGACACCACTCCCCCAGATGTTGTTTTTACAATAATACCTAATAGAGATGCAGAAAATCTGTGTCTGTATTGGGATCATGTGACCCATCTGTTCTGTCTCCATTACAATTGTTGACAAAAGCAGATGTTTCCAGGTGCTGCTGTTTATATGGACCAGTAAAACTGAGGCTTGGTCGACCATCTGCACCACTGACAATCTGTCTTCTCTTTACAACCACCCAGACTCTTCTGATGTTTGAGGAATGAAGGTGTGAATATTGTATGTTGTGCAGCACAGACAGGACGTCCACGTCCACAGAGACTGGTGGCTTTGAATGTCCTGACATCTTTCCTGACACATCATAGATCTGTACATGGACAGACCAGAGTCGTACCAGTGCTGGACAACAATCAGTTTCTATACAGATCTACAGTCATATTAACACGATTTAGTCTGGTTTATTTAGTAGAGGACGGTGCTGCAATCCTAAATCAGCCCACTTGGCGGCCCAATCTAGTCTGTCTGACGTGGTTTTAATAGTTCGGTACGTTGTGATTGTACTGGTCCTGCCTGACGTCTCATCAGGTTTTATCAAAATGAGTTTAAAGGCTGATCTACACCTGATTCCTTCATCACTATTTACTGCTAAGAGTGAAATGAGTGCAGCTGTAATGTCTGCTCCACCCGTTCTCCTCTCAGGTGCTCAATGGGACGTCCTCGGAGTGGGTCAAGGTGGATGCCATTTTATGAAGGTATACTGCTGACCATCGATTTGCCAAACAGGCAAATTTATAGCCCACCTTTTGACATCCACCTCCACCACCCGGCAGCTTCTTAACATCTCTGTGCTCTCTCCCTCTCTCCCTCTTCTTCTCACCGTCTATCTATTTATCTCTGTTTCACTCTCTCTTCTCTCTGGCTGGGTGTGAAGACGCCAGCAGCACGCTCCAGTGAAGACAAATCAGACCTTTCCAACCATGTCATCGTAAAACATCCCCCAGGAAGGTTGTGACCTCCTCACCCTTTCAACTCATCTGCAGGCAGGGAGAGTGGGGAGACCAGGGGAGGAGGAGGCTCCTCCATGCTGCAGCATAACCACCTCATCTACATGGTCAGAGGAGAGAAACCAGGAAATGGGTTGAACTGAAAGGTTGCTCAACGACACACAGGAGGAGGAGGGATGAAGGTAGAAACAACCGTTGCCCAGCATTTACTATGTTCACGTCACTGTAGAAACCAGGTCATAGTAGACCAGGTTAGATCCTTCCATGCGGTCGACATGAATCACCACACTTGTATAGACGCTTGACAATTAATCTTTAAAACAAAACTGTTCAAATGAAACCTTTAACGCCTGTGGTTTACCTGTAACCAGACTCAGAATATCCTTACTGGTGCAGCGCAACATGGATTCCAAGCTGCAGACACATCAGTGTGTTTTCCTCATTACATCAGTGAATCAGGGATCAACAAAGACACATGACTGTATCTATTCTGCCCTCAAACATGATTCTATATTTTTATAATTTTTTTATCGTGGTGTCTGTGATAAACATCTTCTGTTATGGACCTGGTTGGTTCTTCGTCATTCTATACTATATTAAATAACTTGTTCTGGACTGTTGGAAGATCAACTTCTTATAAAGATGTGGACAAACTTTTTGACTTGATGTTGTAGATGTTGGTGCCGTGGTGTCTGTAGTTTCTGTTGAAATGATGTCTGTAGTTAATGTTGAACTGGAGTCTGTTGAGTCTGATGACCTGGTGTTTGTAGTGTTCGTTGACCTGGTGCAAATGTTTAGCTGGTCTCTATTATGGATGCTGACTTGGTCTCTGCAGTGTCTGTTAAGACAGAGCCTGCAGTATAGTGTCTGTAGTGTCTGTTGTGGCCCCTCACTATCTTTGACGGCTCTAACCCTCAGTTTCTTTTTTTTTCCATCTTCTGAAATGACAGCACAGTGAAATAGTTTTGCCTGAAAACCATCAGTTTTCAGACTCTGCTGCTCAACTTGGTCGTGAACAGAATCACCCTTTAAAATCACACGTTCAGCCTCATCCAGTGTCAGACTCCCTGTTGCTCTCACCTGATGGAGTCATCAGCCAGAAGCCAGACAGGGAGCAGTTGTTCTCATGGTCTCATCCCCTCTGCAGAGCCCTGACATGGGGAGAGACAAACAATTTGGCCTCCCTCCCACAGTCACAGCTCTGGGAGCCAGCAGGGAGGCAACTAGGGGTTGGTGTGTGTACAAATGCGTAACAGAGAGAAGGAGTGAGAGAGGGAGGGAGGGAAGGAGGGAGAGAAGGAGAGGCGTCTCTTGTTGAACGTGTCTTTTGGAGAGAGGAAAAAAAGAAAAGACAAAGTCATATTTTGGATGGTGGGCAGCTCCATGTTAAAGAGGCTAAAATTGCAGCCAAACAAATCGTTCCATGAATGTAAAAAGCCTCCACTTCCATCTCGTACAGTTTATTTCCTCAGAATTCCTTTGCATACATCCAACCTCTCTATTTCCCTGCTCTGAAGACAAGAAGGACGTGGACGTGGTCAGCTGTCATGAATATTACCTAAGGCACAAGAAGACCTGCGAGGCTTTTGACACCGGACACCAGGACAAAGGGAAACGGGGTCGTGTGGTGAAATGGTTAATGTGAATCTTAATAGAGGCGGCAATGTCATTATCTCCAAATCCCTCTCGACCGGGGGTCGGGCTGTAGACGGCCACTTTACATCCTGAGCGTGTCAGGCCGAGAGATCGGGGCATGACTGCCAATCCCATCCGGAGGATTTGTGTCCTTCTCCGCCAAATTCAGTGAGCACATGCAGGCTCATAAAGGTGTTGAGAATTGAGGAATTGGTCTGGCGGACATGGCCAAAGTCAACGAGCTACTTTTGCTTTTTTGCGTCAGAGAAGAAGGAGGAAAAAATAGCCACGCGGTGGAGGCCCCTGTGAGCACCACCTGAATCCTGCTTCTCCATCCACTGGAAGAGGCCTGAGCCGGAGACGGGAACGCCGGCTGCTCTTAAATGAGATGCACACTGACAGATTTACACACTGCCATGGTTTCAACCAACCCCTGATAATCCCTTCCCAGAAATAAATTGTCCCATTAAAATGAAATGTTGCCCATATAGGTTTAATAAATTGAAATCAGTTGTTTGAATCCTCCGTAATTTGGACAGAATCCCAGGCATATAGCAAAGGCTCTAGCAAAACAAGATTATTTGCCGTGTATTATAATGTATGCTGCAGTTTTTATGCGACCAAACAGTGTCAGTGAACCCCCCGATGAAATGTGTGCTTATTTATATGCAGTTATTCAGGTATGCAGTAAATTCCAATTACTTCTTAAGATTTCTATTTAGCATGAGGGGGAAATGTGACAGGGAAGCTCTGTGTTTTGAGCAGCATTGTAAATCTTGTTAACTCTTTGCTGCACGTAGCGAGAAATCTGCATTCATGTCAGGAGGCTTCACAGTTTTAACGTTGAGTTGATGGAGGAAGAAGGTGTAGGTCTGATGTGGAGATTCTGACGGAGCGGTTTGTTCTTGTGTTTCCAGGATCTGCACAAAATAGCTGAGCTCTGTTTGTTGTTGTTTTGTGCTTCTCCAGCAGAGACGTTGTCAACAACAAACCGCCTTTATTTTGAAAATGAACTCTGGAAACAAACAAACTACAGTAATTAATCCAGGCAGTGACAACAGTTGCTTTCGTGCATTTTTATTCAACATTTATCAAATAGAAATCCCAGTGTAGAGGTTTCTGGTCAAGAATTCAGTTTAAAATTATTTACTTTATAATTCACTTTTCATTTTGTATTCTCTTTTTCAATTCCAGCTCTATAATATCTATTTACCAAAAATAATTATTTCTAAACTGCCTAATTTCCTTTATTAAATCATTTAACACACAGGTATAGATTGTCGATGTTTTAACCCACTTCTAAAATACTGTGCTGCACATCTGATTGTTGCACTTTTAATATTTAGATCTACTCTAGTCACTCTATGACTCTCTGACTTCTAACTATTAACAAATATATGTGAAGGATTCTGATGACTTGCCTTGTCAAGGTTTTATTGTCTTAACATTTCTTGGGTTTTTTTATTCTACATCTCCTACAACCTCAAACTCTGTTCTCAGAATATTGAAATCACAGTTATTGTCCTTGTTACTGTGATAGGAGACATCAGCAAATGCATTAAAATGCATGTTTGTTTGATGAAGTCATGGTGACTTCTTATGGCAGAGTGTAGACTATGTAAATATATACAGTATACATATATGTATATACCTGCCTCCTGGTTCCATCTCGTGCTACAGTACGGTCGGATGCAGGATTCCTCCATTTACCCGTGGCTGCCGTGGCTGCACCCTGTCCCCCTGCCGTGTTGGACCCCAGGGGCCCTAAATCCCCGCTGCTCTCCCCTGCAGTCTCCCCCTGACGTGCAGCATGCCGAGGCGAGCAGCGTTTTGCCTATGCATTAGCCATCCATTTCTCCCGGCTGACACCTCTCCAACATAAAACCGTAAGGCAGAGGTAAAATATGTCTCTCCTGGCGAAAATAAAGCTTTGTCTGCCTGCTGATCTATTGGATATAAAAATAAAGCCGCGGCTTTGATGCGGGCTTTAGCTTATGTGCGCACCTTCTCCCTTTTTTGCGCACACAAAAGCTCCAATGAAGATGGATCGGACCGGATTGTCCACGGTGCGTCCTGCTCAGCAGCAGCAGCGTCGCTGTCCTCTCCTCCTCTTCCTCCTCCTCCTCCTCCTCCTCCTCCTCATTCTCGCTCTCCAATAAACTGAGGTTGCGGACTGAGCTGTTGGTTATTGATTAGTAAATGTCGATTATTATGCAGGGATTTCCAGCCTAAGCGGCTTTGGAAAAGTTGCGTGCGTTCACATTAAAGAATAACCAGAGGCTCCTGGTGTCACTGATTTGTTTCCTCTTTTCTTTTCTTTTTCTTTTTTTTTTCTTCTTTCCATTGTTTTTTACACGCATTTCAATGGAGAGCCGTGACTTTTACGCACACGTGACCCTGTTGAAAGGACGCAGAGGTTCTGCCTGGAAGTGTGATTTTCCCACTACATTAAAACACTTCCAAACCTCTGGCGTCTGGTTATTACATATAGCGACTCATTTGGGACACAAACCGCAATTTCCATATGATTTCCTCTGATTGTTCCTTCATATTTACGCAAATCCATGTCCTTAGGCTTCGCACAAGGAGGAGGTTCTGCGTCAAAGTTGGATTAGAACACAGTGAAATGTTTACATCCTTTTACTATTCTGTTCATTGGACACAGGTTTTGTCTGTATTTATTATTAAACGAATCCAATTTATGTTCTTAAAACACTGACACTAGAATTTGGATTTGGGTTTAATAATACAGAGCCGAAATTGAGAACTATTCCTGGATCAAAAGAATTCAGCAGCGAGGGTTTCCATATGGTTTTTTATATGTTTCATATGTGCTATAAAAAGGCCTGGTGACTCTCTCTCCCTCTCTCCCTCACTCCCTCCCCCTCTCCGTCTCTCTGCAGGATCCCTGGATCTGAAGGGAGAAGAAGAGCTGTCCCTCCTCGCAGCTGTCTGCTCCTGGGCCGCTCAGCTCCAGGTATCAGCAGCGGCCAGTCCTCCGTCTCCCTCCACGCTCGCGGGCTTGTTTTCTATCAGGGCGCACGAGGCGCTGCGGTGGCGGCAGTGGCAGCAGCTATCTGCCGCTCTGCAGCCACGCAGCCCCGTCCCCTGAGCATTGGCCGGCGGGCGATAATATCTCAAAGGGAGTGGTTATCGCCACACATTATATTATAATCATTAGTGATCCTAGCCCTTTCACCCCGACTGCAGAATAAGCGCGCAGTACCATTAATCTAAACTAGGGGAAGTGCATTACACAGGCGGCTTCCAGTGCGCCTTCATTTCTCACACAGTGGTTCGTATGGGTCGAGGGGGAGAGGAAGAATAAGGAGTTAAAAATAGGTGGAGAACGAAAGGGAAAAGGACTTCCTCATATCAGCATGGGTGGAGGCAATTAAACCTTTGAATATACCCAATATAATTGAAGTATAGTTATGTCGGGCATATGAGTATGAAGAAGAAGTAGATATGTATGCATGTATACATATGTATGTACAGTATGTATATATATGTATATATATGTATACCTATATATGTCTATACATATATGTCTATATATACTG
>JAFBJS010002081.1:301135-363839 GCA_016785265.1 Paraplagusia blochii | reverse complement strand
TATAGATAGATAGATAGATAGATAGATAGATAGATAGATAGATAGATAGATAGATAGATAGATTGACAGACAGACAGACAGACAGACAGACAGATAGGCAAACAGCCAGGAAGACTAGATAGATAGATTGACAGACAGACAGACAGAAAGACAGACAGATAGATAGATAGGTAGTAAACCAGACAGGCAGACAGACAGACATCTGCTAATAATAAAAAAGAGATAGATAGATAGATAGATAGATAGATAGATAGATAGATAGATAGATAGATAGATAGATAGATAGATAGATAGATAGATAGGTTGAAGGGAGTACAATGAAAGTGCTTTTTTCACCTCATCTTTGGGCAGTAACAGTAGTAACTTGTACTCGATGACTTTGACCCTGATTGCCTTCATACAGGGTTACTTCTCCAGGACAATAACTCCGCCCTCACACCCATCACCCTCATCACCAAACACACAAACAGGCATTGACACATGATCATCTTGAGAAAACTCTGGGAGAGGGTGAAGTCAAAGCCACTGTTGTACCGTAGATTATGGTCATGGAGTGTGGGTTGGGGCTCAAATCCAGGGGAGGGGGCGCTGACTGGCTGAGAAGGGACAGCTGTGGGGAGATGATCTATAAATCCCATTGGATTTCTCTCAGCGCAGACCGGGCCGCAGTTGAAAAGTCTGGAAAATGTTTGTGCAGAGTTGATGTGGGTTCAATAATCCACGTCGAGTTCCCATCGGCATCTGTTTGGCCTCTGAACCGCACGCGAAGCTGCAACTGGTCGATGGCTGGAGTTTGGTGCGTGCTCTGCGTGAGCTTCCGCTTCCGTCACGAGGTTGGGTGACGTCTTTAAACTCACCGAGGGAAGGATGGACGGATGGATGGATGGACGCGCGCTATTTCTATTCCAATATAACCGTAAACTCTGGAGTAAAGCTGCACACTTGGCATATATTTCAAAGAAAATCAACCGATAATTATTAGAACAACAAAATTACCATAAATACTTTTTTTCCATTAAGATTATTGTTTTATGAATTATCGTACATTTTTTTTCAACCCCAGGAAAATAAGAACGCGATGTTTCTGCTCTAAACTCCCATCACAGCTCCACGTCCTTAAAGATGCGCAGGTAAATAATTATCATGCTGACGGGCGGCACCCAGCAGCACAGGTCAGTGGACCGATTCCCTCTCTAATCCCAGCATCCACAGCGGCACTGATCAAAGCTCCGCTGCTGGATACCGACTACATTAGAAGTCACGTGCTCGTCTTTTATCAATCCCAACGCCGTCGCTCCCAGTCGGATCCCGGTGCCTCATCACCTGTTCCATCTGAGTCTGTCTTCCTTCCCTTAGCTCCCCCTCGCCCCTCCCACCCCCCAAACCGTGCCCTTCGACCTCTGCTTGATGACGACACTGTCACCAAACCGAGCCTGGGGGGGAGAGAGGGGGAGAGAGGGGAGACAAATAAACGTGTCATGATTGGAATTAATGATTGCATGCATCCTCGCTGCCTCATTCATTATCTCAGATTAATTATCTCGCAGTGTACCAGTTCACTTGTCTGCACTTCATAAACTGCCAAATCTCCAGGGCTGCTGTACAGTAGCAGCAGCAGCAGCAGCAGCAGCAGCAGCAGCATGGCCCTGATCTGATCTGATCTACAGGAACATCTCAGCTCCAATAAACCCACTGCCTGGTGAGCTCCAAATTAGACTTCAGAGAATAAAACAAAAACCGACGCGTTAAAAATAAACCGTCTCCAGGTCGATAAAATGGGATTAGTAGGAATATTTCGATTTTATTGATTATTATTTGCAGCCATTCCTCCAGTTTCCTATCGGACCCGTGCTGATCCAGGCCTGTGCTCTCTTACTCAGAGAATAAAAATGCAGAATTTAACTTTTTTTCTGTCTTTACAGATGTCTCAATGTGATTTTTAATTTTTTCAACTATTCTTTTTCGCAATAGAAAAAGAATGAGTCAGAATAAAAATCTATCGCTTGTGAGGGATTACAGTGGTAAGGTTAAAGCCTTTTTTTTTCTTTTTCATTTTTTTTTTTTTTTTGCATTTAATGGTGTCTCTGCCTAGAGGGGTCTGGGGGTATTTTAAGCTTATAGCCTGTATTTTGATTTCCCTCTGTTGGTGGATTAATCTTCCACTGTGAGCCAGGCTTTCTCTCTCACTCACTGCCTCCTTCTGGTTTATTCTAAATCAGGCGCAGCTTATCCCCGTGGACAGAATATCGAGGCATCTTATGCACATGGAAATAACAACAACTTTTGTCGTTTTACATGATGCATTTACAAGTTGGTGGAGAGGGTGGTGGTGGTGGTGGTGGGGCACGGCCACTGACACGCTGGGCGCTGGGTTTCTCTCAGGTCTTCTCCGGAGAGAAAATTGGATTTTAAAAAGTGCAAATTCTTCAGTCCTATAAAGCGGAACGGTGTGTTGTCATTGGTGCTTGTTCTTCCATGTAGAAGCCCGTCCCCGCCGCGGTGTCACTGTGCTCACTGACCCTCACTGTCTCTGGGATGGAAACAAGCAGATGCTGAGCTGGTGCGCTCTCTGCGCCAGAAGAACAGACGACAAACAACAGCAATGAATATATGTGGATAAGAAGGAGGATGAGGGGAAATAGAGAAACTAAAAAAAGAGGAATGAACATAAGAACAGGTCCAGACGAAGTGTGTGTTCCACAGCCTTATCTCCGTCTCCATCCAGTAACACATGTCTCTGGAAGGGGAGCTCCCCAGACGCCGAGGGGCAGCTGCACGGGGACGGACGGACGTTTTGCATGAGAAGTAGCCCATATGCAAAATGATGCCGTCAGGCAATTGCTATAAAAAAAGGTGTTCATGAGGCTTTTGTTTCCTTGGATGAAATAGTGCACATTTTGCAGCTTGTTTCTCTTTAAATCTAAAGATATTTAATTTATCTGGAAAAATCCGAAGAATTTTTTAAACCAATTTAAACTGTAGACATAGACCTTCAACAAAATAAATATTCTGATAATTACAAATCGTCTTTTTAAAGATAAAAATATTATGAAAAATCCACTTATATATTTTTAAAGCCCAATATGTTAACATAAGTTATTTCCTTCGCCTCTTTGATGATGAGTAGCCTGTAATAATCCAGCATCAGACTAATTCATGGTTAATGGTGTCAGAAACCTAAGGTGTGCTTGAAGTGGACTGGACCTCCTCCTAATGAATTGGCGGAGGTGTCCGGGCCGCGAGCCCGACACGTTCTTCCCTGTAGGAGCTGTCAACTTTCGAACCTTTCTGTCTTTCACTTCAACGCTTCCTCCTTCCATCAGCAAAGAGGTTAAAGTGCGAGAATGAGGCGCACGGAAACACTCTTCAAGTAAAAACACTTACAAAGGAAATGCCCCGGGTCGCTGGGGGTAGAAGGGAGATCTCACTCCAGGTCTTTAGTTGAAGATTATTATTATTATTATTATTATCTGAATACATTCAACCAATGTTCCACACTACAATAGTAACGCACTTCTGCTTTATTTGCCAGTAAAGTAAAACACAAACATTTCCACAACACTCATGCCCAAAGCAACTTTAGATTGGAAGACTAGAGGAGCCGGGGGCCATGCAATCCGCGCCCCCAGCCCCGACTGGTCCTGAGGATGCCGCTGTTACATCTACCTGCTCAGATCCCTCCATCATGTCCCCCCTCATGCCCGGAAGACAGTTAGTGCAGCGGCTGAGAACCGGCGTCTCTCCCTCTGCGCTGCTCAACCTCCGCCGCGGCTCTTTCTGCTCCAAACACATTCACTTACATATGACACTTTGCAGGGAAAATTCTTCACAATTGGTGTCTTGAGTGTGCGGCATAAATAGCAGGCAGAGCCCTCACTGGGTTATGATGGGGCGGCTTGGTGCTCGCTGGCATGGCGCGTCGCTGATTGGTCGCGCTGCAGCCTGACGTCAGGAGGCTGGGAATAAGGCTGGGCTGGAGCTTTAGGAGCAAGACAGTGTAAGTGGAGAGCCAGCGCATCCCTGCATATACGCACGGAGGTGGAGACTGTGGGCATCCCAGCATCAACCACGACCGTCAACTGCACCGGAGGCGCCATCGAGTTCAAGCTCCACATCCTGGATCGTCCGGCACACCTTGAGGGGGAGACACTCATCCACCTGTGTGGCTTCAAATCCTTCGGGCTGTGGGATCTTTGTTTCTGGCCGAGTTTCGAACTGAGGATACGCTGCCATGTCAAAGGGCACTGAATTATTTCCAGGCGCGCGTGTCTCCGTGTTGCGTGACATCTCCGTCCAAGAAGACTTCCATTAGACTCTTCGTCCAGCAGCGACTGGCACCGCTCGAAGCTCCTCTTCTTCGCCCGATGCATCACTTCCAAGAGAGCTGGGACGTCCACGGCGGCTCTGGTCTCCTCTGCTGAGCCAATCTGTAGTTCGAATCCTTTTGATATTTTTATTTTCTATTTTTTGGTGCAACTGGCGAATCTCGACCCCGGATACAACGAGGGACTGATTGATCTATCTATTTATTTATTTATCATCTATTTATTTCTGTTGCTTCTTTGCCCTCACAGAGGGAGGCAGGGGGGACGTTGCTGCTGCCGTTGCTGCCATCCATCCCTGTTTGTTTTTCCTCTTTATTTTTCCCTCCCCTTTTGGACGCTTGAGCCTTTTTACGCATGCAGGGAGAAATCTGTGGTGACACCTGATCGACTGACTTCCCCGCGCACATTGACCCGGGAGCTCCAGGCGATTTAGAGAGGGAGAAAGCAGATAGTCGGTCAATGCTCGGCCTGGGCTGTTGATTTGGTTTGCGCGTGCGTGCGTGTGTGAGGGAGTGAGTGTGAGACTGTGCGTGTGCGCTTCATCTGCCGGGGTTTGTAGCCCAGCCAAAGCCATGGTCCACTGCGCCGGCTGCGAGAGGCCTATCCTGGACCGCTTTCTGCTCAACGTGCTGGACAGAGCCTGGCACGTCAAGTGCGTGCAGTGCTGCGAGTGCAAATGCAATTTGACTGAGAAATGCTTCTCACGGGAAGGAAGACTGTACTGCAAGAATGATTTCTTTAGGTAAGGCCTGAGAAAGTGACAGGAAGTCAACTGCACTGTTGGTGAATTCATGCTGTGTCTGAGATCAAGGCAGTGGCTGCACATTTAGAAAAAAAAAGCTGTTAAAACGAATTAGAACTGATTTTTTAAAATACTTTCCTGGTTTCTTGTACTTAGCTTTCAATATAAATAGGTTATATTTCTTTTTCCAAATCTACACAATGTTTTTTTACTCTATAAACTAATATACGTGTTGAAATTTGCATAACTGTATAGACACTTTTATGTCACACACCTGTGTGGCCCTAACCCTCAGTGTTTACCGTGAATTTCCGTTTAATGTCATTTACTTTTGCTCCAGATAAATGAACAGACACCGGGGTCCGCGCCTGTAGGCGTGAACGGGGACGTGCAGGGCGATAAGCTTTGATTAAGAGCGAGTAATTAAAAGCTTGTTAATTTGGATTCTTATGCAAAACAAGCACAACAAAGAGAGATGGAGAGACGAGCAGCCACATTAAACGCGTGTGCGCTGCTCTCAGCGGGGGAGGAGGAGAAAGAATCGAGGAAATCACAGTTTGGGCTCGCAGGGAGCCGGGGCTGGGGTCGGCCGGGTGTTATTGACGTGGGGAGGGGGCGCACACAGGATCAAAACCCCGGCCGGAGGAGCCGCGGCCCGGTGTGTTTGCTCAGTCCGGCTGAGGAGGACGTGATAAGTGGATTTGAATAGTAAACTAGTTGAAAAGATCAAGTCCGCAGACAATGCAATCACAGACGTGCAGTCAACACCGGTGCACGTCACTCAATACACATAGTTTGACGGTCAACTGTGTGCGTGAGTCAATGCGTGTGCACGGCTGGAAGTTCTTATTTTTCCAAAGCTGAATTCCTGCCCACCTGACGAGTGGACTTCATCCCTGCTCCAAAGAGCGGTTGGAAAAGTAACAGTCGACCCTGGGTCTGTAAGAAGTACAAAAATATCTTAGAAGGTTTTTATTTGAATTATTAAAAAATATACACAATAATTAGAGAGACTCTAAAAATGAAGATCTGTGTGTAAAGACAATAAAAAATAGAATAGTTTTAATATTAATTACTTTATTAATAATAATGGACAATATCTCATAAATAGGATAATATTAATAATATGTTGGAATAATTATCTTTTAACAACAAAAATGGTTGTAAAAAAAGGAAAAATGTATAGATAAAATATCTCTGAAAATATATTTTTGAAAATATATTTTGAAATATATTTCTAAATATATTTCACAATCTAAAAAATATGCTAGTTTAATTATGCGTTAATGTCGTCCTTCACAACAAAAAGTCAAAAAAATTAAGCTTTTTTAATGGATAAAATATTTATTTTATGTGTCAATATAAAACTATGAAAATCAGTATTATTTATCAGTA
Source organism: Paraplagusia blochii (assembly GCA_016785265.1). NCBI lineage: Eukaryota > Metazoa > Chordata > Actinopteri > Pleuronectiformes > Cynoglossidae > Paraplagusia > Paraplagusia blochii. The sequence continues at coordinate 357,377 of JAFBJS010002081.1, read as the reverse complement.
TTGTTTATATGTATCAATAATGACAGAACAAATGAGCAGCTGCTGCTGCTGATGATAATAATAATGATGATAACTTCCGTCTCCTTCCTCCTTCCAGGCGGTTCGGTACCAAGTGTGGCGGGTGCTCACAGGGCATCTCTCCCAGTGACCTGGTGCGAAGGGCCCGCAGCAAAGTCTTTCACCTCAACTGCTTCACCTGCATGATGTGCAATAGGCAGCTCTCCACCGGAGAGGAGCTCTACATCATAGACGAGAACAAGTTCGTCTGCAAAGACGATTATATCAGCAACTCCAACGTTAAGGACACCAACCTGCTCTCAGGTGCGTGGCTGTCTGCACCGCCCGGTTCGATCCCATGTTCGACCTGGGTTTTTTTCTTCTTCTTCTCTTTTTCTCGTGTTAATGCGCGCGTCCGCTCGTGTTTGTGCATGAGCACCGGGCGGAATAAATTGTGATGGATGTGATGTGTTCAACCCCGCAGTGGCTTCATCATTTCCATGAGCAGAACTTAGACCGCACTCAGAGAGCAGAACCCAGACAGAAAAACAAATACATCATCCTGCTCTGAAGCCTGCACTCATTTATTTATGTATTTTGAATTTATTTATATTATCTTCCAAAATTATTATCTGGATTATATAATAATTTAGAGAAATCAAATCAATCACAATAACCTGGTTTATTCCATCATTATTTTTAAAAAATAATTTTTCCAGTTCCTGATGATCTGAAATATCTGCTGTGGTGTCATTTTTTTCTTCTTCTAAATTCTCTTAGATCACGTAGAAAGTAATGGTGTGTGAAGTTCATATGATGAAGAAGATTTTCCATAATGTGCCATAATTCCTCATCAGCTCAATGAAAGAGAAAGTCGAATAAATATATAAATATTCAGGCTCTGTTCTGATTAGGGAATATTTTTCACTCCATATAAGATGATGGGATAAATGTTGATTTTCACGAGTTAAACTGAACGAATCTCTTCATGTTTATTTCCATTCAAATGCTGAAACAGATGGTTGCCAGATCTTTCCTTTCCATCCTAATAATTCACGCCTTCCTCTCTGCAGTGACAGCCTGCAGCGACCCGAGCCTATCGCCGGACTCTCAGGACCAGCTCCAGGACGACGTGGTTCTGAAGGAGACGGAGATCGCCGCGCTGTCCGACAAAGAGACGACGAACAACGAGAACGACGACCAGAACCTGGGCGGGAAGCGACGGGGCCCGAGGACCACCATCAAGGCCAAGCAGCTGGAGACGCTGAAGGCGGCGTTCGCGGCCACGCCGAAGCCCACCAGACACATCAGGGAGCAACTGGCCCAGGAGACCGGCCTCAACATGAGGGTCATCCAGGTAAATGCACGAGACACACGAGGCACAAATGCTGGGTCGGCAGCCACAGACGGGACGCAGAGAATATTTTTTGGGGTCGAAAAATAATTTGACAAAAACAGAATAAATTAGAATAGAGCAAAATGTAGTGAGCTTTAGAATAAAATTTATAATTTACTGTTCTTAACTACCATTTACATCTATATTTACTCAAAATTCATGCTTAGAATTCAAATATATATTTAATAAAATATTTGCTGTTAAAAAAATAAACACTAGACGGGTCACAGACGCATCTGGCCTTAAACATTTTTTTTTTACTATTCATAAAAATTATGTAAAAAAAGAGCAAAATTCAAATATTCTTTATGCTAAATCTATCTATCTATCTATCTTATGACATATATTTCTATATTTCTTGCAACAAAAATATATATATAAATATATATTGATCATTTTTCATATACATCATGCCTAGTAGTTTTGTAACCTGTTACCTTTGTGTAATTTTTTGCTCAAATCAAACCTTATTACTTATATTTTATATTAATTTTTTCCATGCACTGCGGCTCTCAGTATAAATGACCAAAATATTTAGAGGTGAATGTGAGTGATGGAAATACAGTCCCAGCCCAGGCAGGAGTGGGGGAGGCAGACGGAGCGGGGGGGAGATCACGCCTCACTCTTTTTTTAATTTATTGTTTAAGGTGTCACACAGCCATTAAAGGCGTGATGTAACAGCTTATATTTTCTGGAAAAAGAAATGTCCCTGCCAAGATGCCAGACTGCTTTGACCGCGCAGGGCTCCGTGCCATGTGAGAGGCTCCACCCCTCCCACCTCCACCAGCTCCTCTCACCTCCCTCTCTCACATCGTTCACCCCTCTTTAAAGGCGCCCTCCTCCTTGTCCTCCTCCTCCTCCTCCGTCACATTTGGATCCGTTAAAACTAAAATGTTTGGCCTGAGCGATGGGGTTGATCTGGAGATGGTTCATTTCTACGGGTCTTTTTTTCTCCCTCTCCTCATCCTCCCCCTCCTCCTCCTCCTGAATCTTGGCTGCGCGGCCAGGATGAGCCAACAGCGCCAACTGGCGCCCGGGCTGCCGGGCTGCTGGGCTGGACCGGGTTGGTCAGAGCCGGACCGAGCCGGGCAGCGCCGGGAGTCCTGGCTCATCTCCGCCATCACGTTTTGCGAGCACATTTAGAGACACGCTGTGAGCAGCGGCGGCCAAGTGGAGCGGAGCACAAATCTGTTTCAAGGCTCCTCACACCGACTCCTCACACTCCGGCTCCTCACACTCCGGCTCCTCACACCGCTGAGTTACAGCAGCTCTCAGCGCTCAGTTAACCAAGGAGCAACAACACGAGGAGAGGCAACTGTCGCAGCAGTAGCGCCAATATTATTATTATTATTATTATTATTATTATTATTATTATTATTATTATTCACAAAATATAGAATAGACAAACATACTAATTTAAAATCTAAATAGGAACAATGTAATATATATTTCTTATATATTGCGCATTAACACTAAATATTTCTGTTGTAAATATATTTATAACATATTTAGTCTTTTTAAATATATGCATATAAAAATTCAACTTTGATTTACTTATATGCATCACAATCCTGGTATTGAAAATATAATTTCAAGCATAAAAAAATACAATATTTTATTTCATATTTATTAATTCTGCACCTCGTTCGTTTTATGTGCCTCTAAAAATCGATTTTACTGTATTATACACATTAATATATTTATATATAAATATATATGTATATATTATTATCTTTTTTCTTTATTTCGGGTGGTAGGATAAATATATTTAACGCTGCGTCCGCGCGTTTTTATATTATTTTACATCCCAGTCACACAGCAATATATTGAATTGAGTTTATTTTTCTGTTTTAACCAAACTTCCTCCCCAGACTTGGTCTTATCTTCCTCTTATATCGCTGCATTGACTCTCAATTAGTCCTCAGTGCAGATCAGGTGGATTAAAGACGGAAATAGTCCAGACTCTCAGATTCATGTCCACGGTGGACTGTAGACTGTGGACTGTAGACTGTATCTAATATGTATGAGCCGGAGTGGGAGCGGCGTAATGAACGCAGTCCGGTCTATAGATTAGGAAATGATAACCTCCAGCAGCCGCTAATGCATCGGTAACAGCCCTGCTATTAAGTATTAATTGGAGATTTGAAGCCCCCGCTGCTGCAGCCTCCGGTCGGGGTAAATGGAGGGTTAAAAGACCATTAAGGAGGTTCGCTGTGTCTCGGGCTCCTGTACAGATAATTGGCCGCGACCGTCACCGCACAACGTCGCAGGTTTCAGGCTCCGGTCGCTGTTGTTGTTGTTGTTGTTGTTGTTGTTGTTGTTTCGGCCAGGAGCCAAAGTCAACAAGGCTCCTGATGAGATGACGTCTAAATATAGTTATTTCCATTGTTGTTGTTTTTGTTTGTTTTCTCCGCCTCCTCCATCACCCGTGTCATCAACACTCCTCACTCCTCCCTGCGGAAAATCCTTATTGACGTGCAATCAAAATGGCGCCAGTTGTATTTGCTGAGCTGACAAATATATGCCGTGTATGAATGTATATTTGCTTGTGTGTGTGCGTCCAGGTTTGGTTCCAGAATCGACGTTCCAAAGAGAGGCGCATGAAACAGCTGAGCGCGCTGGGCGCCCGAAGGCACGCGTTCTTCCGCAGCCCGAGAAGGATGAGGACACTGGTGGACCGGCTGGAGCCCGGGGAGCTGCTCCCCAACGGGCCCTTCTCCTACTATGGAGGTATGGAAAACTGTCATCCCCTTAATATTATTATAGATTATTTCCTTGTAAATATTTTTCACCTTCAAGATGATTTTGAACCACTGTGGAAATATATCAAATTTATATTTATTAAATATATATATTATTGCATTCTTTCAATAGTTAAATGCTGGGCTAATATATGAAATAAAACCTTTTTTTTCTACATAAAACACTGTCTGTTAACATAAATTCTATGTCAATGTACTGCTTGAAACATGAAACACTAGAAGTTTATTCAATATCAGTGAAAAGCTTTCCATACATGTACATATATATAAATACTGTCCCCTGTATCTTGGTCCACTCATCTACTACATGGAGATAAAACTTTACATGTGAGTGACTTGATGCTACACGGATTCCTTCCGGTGCTGGTGGAAGATATGATAATGTCTGAGAGAATTCCATTAGTGCTCAGGCTTTTGTCTTCTTTGCTGAAGCAAAACGTCTAATAATATTTCGCTGAACTTAAGAAAGTCCGTCTCAGTAGGTAGAAGCGCTGATGAAATGGTCCCCACTTTAATTAATTTTGTGGCCACGTTGTTCTCCCCACCCAATTGCAGTTTTGATTTAAGTGTAACGCACTCTGTGACTAATGTAGCACGGCGAGGGGCTTTCTCCCTCACTAATACAAATCAAGCTATATTGAATAAATTCCTCAACTTCTCTACGATTATTTCTGCACAGCCATTGTTCTGTGAGCCAACGCTGACTTCTTTTTCCCTCCCTCCTTGATCTACAGATTATCAAAGCGAGTACTACGGCCCAGGAGGGAACTATGACTTCTTTCCTCAGGGGCCTCCATCATCACAGGCCCAGACCCCAGTTGATCTCCCCTTCGTGCCCTCCTCAGGCCCCACCGGCACCCCCCTGGGAGGTATGGACCACCCCCTGCCTGGCCACCACCCCTCCAGTGAAGTGCAACGTTTCTCCGACATCATGTCCCACCACCCGGGGGACTCCCCCAGCCCGGAGCCCGGCATCCCGGGGCCCCTGCACAGCATCTCCTCTGAGGTGTTTGGCCCCAATCCGCCCTTTACCTCACTGTCACTGAACGGCAGCGGCTACAACAACCACCTGTCCCACCCACCCTCGGAAATGAACGAGGGTACTGTGTGGTAGTTTTCGGGGGGAGCGGACTTTAACTGGCAAGAGATTCAGTGACGGAGGACGGTGGGGTTTGGTGATGGGGCCTGGAATTCTAAACAGGGACATGGATATCAACAGGGTTAGGGGCAACTCCATGAAATCAATATTTTATTATTATTTTCTCTGCGGGCGGGGAGGGGTGTTTGTTATTTATTTATTTATTTTCCCACCCGATCGGTTCGTCTTCTTAGTGGGAAAGTTTATCCGGCATAAAAATGATGCTCCAAAAGTATTGTCTTCAGTATTGTGTTTGAGTGTTTACCTGCTTCTTTTGCCCGCTCCTCACATCCAAAACTGGGACTACAAAAAAACATCGACAAAATATATATAAGAAGAGGCGAAACTGTTGAACTGCCCCGTTTTCCATTTCCAGGTGTGTGTGTGTGTGTGTGTAGGGAGGGTGCGGGGGTGGCCCCTGACACCCCAGCTTGTCAGGGGCCCAGCATAACAACCAAACCCCCTTTTACTCTCAAAGGTGGGGTAGAAAACGTCCCTTGCAAATCTCTTACAGTATGTTGTGAACATGAAAACATCACTAGCTACTGTCAAAGACTTCAATAGCTTTACAGAGGGAGCAGGAGGGAGCTGAGGGTTGGTTGTGTGCTGACCTGGCACTGTAAAAAAGCTGAGCGGCATTCAGACTCTGTTGGAGGCACTAGACATGTCCCGTGTATTTATTCAGCAGCTCCTTAGACCTCCTCGCCTCTCAAGGCTCCGCCATATTGACCCTCAACCTTTTAGAAGGCTGGAGAAAATGACTTTTTCCCCCGCGTGTGGACTATTTCTTTCTTTGCTTTTTCTTTTTTTTTCCTTTCTCACTTTCATAATTTTCACCAAATCTGAAGAAGGCCGCCTTCAAAAGGCAAACAGTAAAACCCTCTACGGATGGCAAACCCTTTATTTAAAAATGGAAGTGAACTGGATACGTTGAAATGAAGTCTACCTTCTAAAAAAAATCTGATTCTAAATATGGGACTTAACGCAGTCAACTGTTTACGTACACCTATTTAATTCAGGAGTCCAGACGTCTCGAAGAACCGTGTTCTAGAACCTCTTGATCCACATAAAATGTTCCAAGCAACAAACCAAACTTTTGTATTGATTTCATTTATATTGTATGGAGAAACAAACACGTTTGCTGGGGTTGTGGTTCACTGTGCTAGTTTGTACAAGATGTTGTTTACAAAAAAATGGTTATAAAAAGAAAAAAAAACATGAGTAGACATTTGCCAAATTGAAAAAAAAAATAGCACAAACACTGTTACAGTGCTTTGCACCATTATCTGCAGAATGTGTTGAGACAAAATGTAAGTGTTACGAGGAGTAATTGACTTCTTGATTTTTTTAGTCTACTGACGATACATTCATAAAATTGTTAATATAACATACTTAGACAGGTTTTATTTTTGTGTCTTCAAAGAAGAAAAATCCAAACTATTAAAAATTGATGGTCAAATATGCGGCTACGCAGCTGCTACATCTCTTTGAGTATCAAGCCCTCATGATATGTCTTTTAATGTTCCAATAAACCTAAGCTTATGTGACCTCCAGTGCATATTAGACCATTCACTGTATAAATACAACATGTTGACAAAATGTGTTTCTAATAAAACTAGAAAATATGCTCACCATCATTTCTGAAGCACGTTCTCTCAGAGCAGCAGTCGTCAGGCAGCGTTGTGTGTGAGCAGCTTGTCGGCCCATTGTCACTGCTCTCACAGTGGAGCCTTTTTTTTGTCTACAAGTCTTTTCTTTTCCCCCATTTATGTGCAGAGTAGAAATAATTGACTGCCTCAGACCTGGTGACAGGTAAACATTTTTAATTTTGATTAATGGGATTGGAGGAATTTTGAGAGAGGGTGATTGAAAAGACAATTTAAGACGAGGACAAAAAATCATTTCTGAACAGGAATGATGAGCAGGTCTGTGTAGGTGGACGGCTTTGGAAGGATCTTTTTGAACAGTTTGGGATTTTAGGAGAAGACGAGGAGATGTCTGGGTTGTTATTTTGAAGTTGGATATTGGCAGCAGGAAAATGCAACTGTCTCCCACGTGTAAAACAAAGATGATCAATGTCACTCATGTTACTGCTTACTATTCGACATGCAAGACTGACTTTGTTCCTTTAGATGTCCAAATGTTTTAACAGCTGAGAAAAAAGAAGCACAAAAGGCTAAAATGCTTCAAACAATATCTTTTTCATACAAATTACAACAAATATTTGTATGAAACCGTCTCAGTGCTTTATATCTATTAATGTGTTATCTAACCATAACAGTTAACAGGAAATGTCCTTTTTTATCTAGCTGAGAAGGAGGAGTGAAATCACAAGTTCTGCAGACCTCCACTTTTCCCTTTACTAGACTTTACCAGGTTATTCAACTAATCATAAGGAGTTAGTCGTCCAAGTGTGAAGGACAATGGTGCGGCTGCTGTGACCAGGGCTGGGCTGCTTGTTATGCTTTCATTAGGGCCTGAGTCGCATTATTTTTCCATGTAACTTGCTGTTGTGTCTGTGAAAAGTGACATCTGGAAGGACGCGGTGAACGTGGGCAGAGAAATATAAATTATTGTCATGAAAATCATAATAATGAAAATAATAACAGGCAAGAAGGCCAAACTCTGAGACGTGATCTTCTGTGGGCTGAGGGGGGAAATTGTTTTGGTAGGGAAATGAGTTGGACAGTCGGACTGTGGCATTAATCTGAAGGAAGCTTTATCTCCCCAACACTTTGCATGCAGCGCAGACTGCACGGCATCCTGGTTTTCTCCTCTCCTGCCTTCAGACTGTAATCCACCATGAATTAATCATGGTCTTGAGTGTTAACCAAGCACAGGGAGGAGAAGTGGAGGGGGTCTGTTGAGCCCTTGGGCTTAGCCCCCCTGTGGTAACACCGTGGAGTAGCGACTGACTGCCCCGGGGGCCACAGCTCTTTAAATTCAAATCTCCTATTGATCACTTATTAGCTGTTGGTGCAAACTGACCTTGTAGTCTGAGACTGGCCAAATAAAACAAGCTTTAACGGCAATTCAATGGCTTTTAAATGACATTTTAAATCTCTGAGCCAGGCAGTTTGAATGCTGCACAGACTGAGAGCAGAAGTCCACAACACTCCACAGTATTTGGATATATTTGTAATAAAAATGGCCAATGAAGGGGATGCACACTAGGTTGTACGAAATAGATTTCTTCAGGGTTTAAAAAGAAGCAAAAGATTTTTGAAGCGAGCAGCCTGGTTCATCCAGGAGTGTGACACAAACACACACTCACACACACGTCAATCTTTGGTTTTATCCTTTAAACATACAACAACACTGTGCTGCAGGGAGATTATTTCCAGGCTGCAGAGTGAGGACATGCTGTAAATCAATCAGACAGGTTGGTGGATCACTGGACCATTTGGAGATGGAGACGTTGAGATATGAAGACATGATACACTGACCACTGCACATCTCTAATGCACCGTCCACTCTGTTCATCCTTTCAACCACAGAACATGCTACAGCAGCATGTTGTGCTGTACACTGATCATAAGTTGCAAATAATTGTATATTTAAAATAACTGCCAGATAATTAAAAAAATGCTGGTTAACTTTATGTCTCTACATGCCCTACTGTAGAGCTGAAAAGATATCATTTATTTCTTCTCTAATTTGACAGATTTTATTTCCCAGATCTTACAACTCATTAAGGAGTTGATGCATAAAAATAGTTTTTGTTAATGCAAGTTTAACAATCAGTAATATTAAAATAATGACCTTAATGAAATGACACTTTTTGTTTCTGATCAAGGATGGTCCTGAACTGGAGACCGAGCAGAAGTGAAAGTGACTGGATGGTGATGTTCTGGTTTTCTTCAACCTAACTTAGCAACTTCATTTGTGAGTAACAAATAGTGTGTTTCAATCGTACTTTTTTCATAGTTTAAACTTATCAAAAAATATTCATGTAAATAATTCCAAAATGTTATTATGGCTCACATTTGTTTCAGGTGTACAGCTCCATAAGGCTCTGCACTATATTAAACAATGGAAAGGTGATTGTTTGCTCTGTAAGAAAACTATATACAGATATATATGAAATATTTTTAGTTTTGATTTTGTAGTGAAATGTTGTTAGTTTATTCATCAACTCATATTAAAGCCCCCAAACATGTGCAGCAATAAAAAAAACTTCCATAAAATATGGAACTATGAAACTAATATCCCACATGAAACTGATTCATTTCATCTTCTCCATCTTTTTGTTCACAGGTTGTTGGATGTTTCTCACATCATCTGACTCTTCTGTTTTGGAACAAAGTTTCCCGTTAGGAGTAAGTTTGTGAAGTTGTATTTAAGTAAGGAAACCCAGTGTTTTTAGTTTTAATTACAGTCAGGTGGTGAGGCTGCAGTAAGCACGGCTGCATTAAATGATGTGGACCTCGATGGCAGAGCCTTGGAGGAAACAAACAAACAAACAAAAAAAGAGTAGACACAATGAAATAAGCACTGCATGTGGGAGGACTGAGTAATTAAATATACAACTGCAGCAGAGAGACTAGTCCACGGAATATCAATTGACAGAAGGCCTCAGTGCACTTGTGCTGTAAATGACTGTTACCCACTCTTTTGAACCTGCTGCTTTTTTACTGAATTTTCCTGCATTTAGTTTTATATTCTAAACATCAATGGAACACATTATGTAAAGGTTCCTACCTGTAGGATGGCAGCTATTCTGTATCAGTTTATGCATAAAGCATTTGCCTACGATATGCACATTTGTTTATACTTTTAATTGTTTCTTTTGTGAGAAATAGTATCTAATGTAGCCCCAAATAGGCACTTTTTAACCATTTAAAAAAAGATTTGCTGAGAAACTGGGGCAAAGTTGGTCAATTTAGTTAAAAAGCCTCATTGCAGCAAAATACGTAGAAGACCAAAATACTATTTCGTCCTTAGTTTCTGAAAAAAAAAAACCTAATTTTCACATCTAGCCACTTTCCCCTGCAGAACAGCACCCCCTCCCTCCTCTTACTCAGTGCGAAACTAAACATTTTACTTATAATTGGTTGATAAGCAATAGAAAATACAATTTACATAAAGAAATCGCTATTGAGACAAATAATGCAGTCACCCAGGGAGAAAAGTATACTGGCTTGGTAAAGTGGAAAGTACTAATTTCCCCCTGGAGGATGTCCTGATGCTATGTGAGGTCTGTAGGTTGGCCTGATTAGCACAGAGCATGGAGTGTGTCTACACCATCTGACCCACTGAGTGATATTCATTTGTCATTCACATATTGGAGACCAACTGCTGTGTTCTTTGCTCAGGGCAAGGGTTTTCTCAATGAGTTGTTTGTGTATGATCGCACCGGCAATTTCCCCCATTGTGATGTTACATGGACGACGCACTTCAGCACAAAATCTGTTCATAATTTACACAAGCTGGCTGTCGAGTTGATTCCCGTTTATTAATAAGGTATTTCGTTTGGGAGTGGAGATGTTTTTCATTTGTGAAGACATTTTAATGAGTAGCTTTCCGCACCTCTATTACCATGTGCAGTCATTGTACGGTTTAACACTGCAGGAAACATTTAATGTGCCCTGCTGGTTAGTGGTGCAGCTTCTCGGATCACATGCTATTTTAATGTCAGCATTGTAGTCAAAATGGGTTCTTTTTGCAAATATTATGTTTTATGATTTTCTTTGTATACAGTTGTATTTCTCTCCAGATCTCTTACCATTCTTTAACTCCCCGCCACTCAAAGGAGCCTGTCTTCTTTGTTGTTTATCAACTTTTAATCATTATTTTCTGTCTTGACAATTATTTTTATTGTTGCTTCCATTTGTAATTTTTAACCTATGACTCTAAGCATAATAAGAAATATATTATTTGTTTATATTTTATTTATTTAATATTAAGTGTTTGTAGCATATACACACATAACATATACATGTAAACATACTGTTAAACTACATATGTACAAGTTATTTTGGATTACTTATAGGCTGATGCAGTATAATCCCTAACTTTAGAATGTTTTTTTTTCTGTATGCTGCTTTGCATACAGACAAAAATATGTGTCTCTCTCCCTACATTTGAGTATAAGTATATATTTATGTAAATATACATATAAATACTGTATGTATATATGGCTATACATAGAATGACAACAAAACATTACGATCACATTCATTAGTAGAATAGTTTATTTCAAACCACCACATGTTTACAGGATATTAACATACTCTCAAAGAACATAAATCACCAAAGCCAAGGAAACCACTCACGCTGATATTTAAACACTCTAATTTTTCACAATCGTTCATGATGCTCACGGCCTCCCAGGCAAATAGATTTTTGTTATTTTCTGCCAGCTCAGCACATTGTGCTTCAGTGATGTTTGAGAGGGTAGCTTAATGCACCGCTGAAGAAACGCCCTTATCACCCAAACACACTGTGTAACTTCAGGTGCAGATGTTAGCTGACATGTTACTGTAACAACAAACGCCACCATGTTGCTAATTAAAGCAATCGCATGCTTATCCTGAGAGGGAAATACCTGGATAAGAGGGAGATTTGCAACTCAAGCCCAACACGTGCCTATTCAATTTAAAACCATTAGACAATTAAATCACTTTGGCGGAGGGTGGATATTGCAAGTGCTTATGGGCCATACGTTGTCACGCAGCGTACTGATGAGCATTGGATCTTAGCATTGGTGTGGAATTAAAATTCATTAATTCATCTTCAACTTCTGATCTTTTACTGGGCCACTTGGGCAGCAGTCTCCACCACTGCCGTCTAAATCACACTGCATCATACTGTCAACTTTGTTCTGTGGATGGTGAGTCCACTGGAAGATCGGAGCAGTGACAACCTAGCAGCTGGTGGAGTTAATAGAAAATCTTTTGAAATTTTTTTTAATGTTTACTGTTTTAATGGGACAAGATCAGTCTTTTTAAATAGTAGCTGTTTATGAGAAATAACTTAAACTGTTCTTAAGCTGGGGCACCAATCACAGAAGTCACCAGTGGATAAAACTCCCCCGTTTTACATCAAGACTTTATACTTTTAACTGACTGCTAAAAATGTATACAAATATTGTTGGGTAAATGTGTGTTATATTTGCATTTTTCGAGTGTGGTATGGAGATTTTTTTGTCACTGTTTTTATAAATTGCGACAGGTAAAGCTAATGCATAGTAGATGACGTCACACTTCCCCCGGTAGTTGAACAAACAAAATGATGAATAATTATGGTGAATAAAAGCTGAGCAATGATAATACAGAGACGAGATAATCATAGACCAGCAAATAGACATGTATATAAAGTCACGCCAAAGAACCATAAATGAATAATCTATCAGAATTTAACCAAATCCGGTTTAAGATGGTTATTAGCTTAGCGGCTAAAGAAGCCCGGTCCGACTCCAAGTTCGGAGTCCGAACCGCTAAGCTACAGAGTGGTGCAGTGCGATTTGGTTTTCTGTCGTGGAGACTGGTGCCCCTGCGACGGATAAAAGGCTGAAGATGGAAGAATGACAGTGTGGAACAACTGGGACAACGACTTCCGGTTATCCTGCCGTCTCTTTATGCCAGGTAAAGAATACTTTTCCCTTTCTATTGTTTTGTTTGACGTCATTTAGTTATGATAATGGATGTTTGGCAACTGTGAACACTGTCGGTGACGGCAGTTTTTGCTGTGTCTGTTGCATCATCCCAATTCTGTCTGTCCGTATTCTGATTGGTGTTTTGTCAGTTTATTTCGAAAGAAAAAAAAATCCAGTTAATAGATACTGTTAATGAAGCTTTGCTTAACAATATTAGCTGTTTCCTGTTACCTGTAATTGAATCTAAAAGTGTTCTGTAAAGTGTAAAATACGTTTTCCAGGTTTTACAAACATAAAATGTATGACTTTGTTGATCAAACCTGAAGTGTGTCCTGCCTGAGTTGATTGTCTAGTGATATGTTTATTATGCTAATTACAATGACAACTGAGCTCATGTCCAATGGCTGGGGAAGAAGGTCCTTCACACATTTGTTGTTCAGATTTTTATGGCTTTTAAGAAACACTATTGCCTGAATCTTAGCACTTTGGTTGGTTCAAAAAACTGGTCTGATTTTTTTTTTTTTTCCAAAAAAAAAATCATCCAATTAAAGCAGGCCTGTGCATGTGCAATCAAGCAGCTCTGTTATTCAATTCCATTAGAATGAACGACGCAGTGGCACGCAGCCATGCAGTTAACAGGAATTAAAACCATAGGCAAGATGACGGATTACACTGGAATAGAGGTGTGTGTCTCTGAATGTGCATGTATGCATCTCTGCACACATGTCCTTTTTTTGCAACATTCTCTATTAGCCAAACACTACATTCAGAAGATTTTTTTCCCCTTCTCCATCCCACGCACGTGAATATTAAATCAAAATAGCGGCAACACCGAAACATGCTTTTGTGCCATGGCGTCAGTGTACTTGTCAGTTTTGCCAGCTGTAGTTATTCCATGATGTATGGCTCGGATCTTGATGCATGCATGACAGTTGGCAGTCATTAATCATTGTTAGATGATATGATATGGAATATAGGCTTCATTTATCGCTCTTGGTATAAGGCTCTTACCAGTCAGTCAGGGTTACTGTGAAGTCCAACCAGCTGCAGGAATGATGGTGGGCACAAAACATAAAACATTAACTGCGTAAAAATAAACAGGAGAGAAAAACAAACAGAAACAATTTCTTGCTTATTTGTGTTGATTTTGCTTCAAAACATTTTCTTTTCCACACTCATCTTTGTTCTGCTTTGTGGCCTTGCGTTACTTGGTGGGTGGGACAATTGTCAGTGGACCTGTCAAATCAGTTTGCACAGGTAAACCTGCACTCTCTTTGACAAACCGTGCATTTAATGAGAAACAAAAGCTGAAAGTAATTATTATAAAAAACATACTTATATATGTGTATGTCTGTGTGTGTGTTTATATATATATATATATACACACACATATATACTCATATATGTACACATATGTATATATATAAATATGTATATATGCATATATGTGTGTATATGTAACTGATTATTAATAATATTTATAATAACAGTTATTTATGGACATGTGTTTAGTCACATATGTGTCACAAAGAAATGAAAGTGTAAAGTCGGAGCTCAGAGCTAAGATTAATGACTGAAGCTCATTTTGGCAGGAAGATAAGAACAAAAAAAACAAATGAAAAGAAAGGATACATTTACACCCAATTAGTGCTTTTAAAGGGCCGGCCTGTATCAAATGCAGAAAACACAGCTTGTAGCCTCCAACATAATGAGTCATTGAACCAGCGTTTCCAATGGACCTCTTTCGTCACTGTCAGGTCCACTGAGTGCCTCAGTCACATTCAAATCTACCCCTGGTCCACCGACATTGATAAAGGATCTGCGTTTGGTGGGGAGCATGCGGGCTAATTCCTCAACTCTGCTCTGGAGCAGTCCAGTTCCTGTCCATCACTCCCTTGTTATTTGCATTGGCCCCAATCAGCCCAGGGTGGTGATCAATGCAGAGTCAAAGTGAGCTTTCTTCAAGCATTAGGAGCTGCCTTCCATCACTGTTCTGTGCAGTCCAGGCAATGGTTTACCATGAAACAATGGTTGAAAGGTCTGCCTGGACTTGAACATGGTGAGGTCAGGACACTGAGAACTGAGATGAACTTAAGTTATTTATAACAAGGACATTCTGTAAGCAATAATTGAACTTTATAAAACACACACATAGTCAGCAATGAAAAAGTCTGAATGGCTACAGTCTCATAACAACAAACCAATCCATAATCTTAAATCTGTCTATATTCACAATTATGAATATATATTTTTTTATTGTGGTGCCATGGAATGATGACAACTCTGGCACTTTGAACCTATTTGCAACCGATTCTACATTCAACCTTCAAATAGTTTGCACAAAGAAAGTCATCTTGGAAACATTTGTCATCAATGTCCTGTCCATTTTATTCTGAACCAATCAGCTGTCATGAGTCACCAAATTCGCACACAGCCATGAATTAGTCAAACATCCACACCTGCAGCCGATTACTTACTCATACTTTACACAGAAATACACACACACAAGCAGAGAGAGGCGTAGATACACACGGAGTACTGTCATCAGCTCTTGCAACAAAGATGCCAACACATATTGTTGTTCCTTTTTACATAGTGTTTACCAAAATGGGGGAATATTGGGTACGTTAAAAGGTCAATCAATTAAAATTGTTTGTTGATCATTCCCATAATAGGGAATTCTTGAGAAATGTAATTTCTTTTTTGTTTGACAATTTTTTTAATGCATACCACATCTTTGAATGTGTTGAATCCAAGTCCTATTAACCAAAAAAATAAAAGGTCTTTTGGGAGTCACTATTAGTCACTATTAAGTAAATACATGTAAATGCAAAATAAATACATTAATAAATAACTACATTTATCTACAGTAAAATTTGCCTGTCGAGCTTCTCAATTAGTTTAATTTAAACAATAGTTTGAATTTTTAGGCCTAAAGAACTAAAGACACTTTTTATGTAAAAGTAATATGAATTTTTGATGAAAAATTTTGTTTTATTTTATATAATTTTGTTTTATTTTATATCAAACACAAGTGTGTTGGCACTTGTGTTTTAAATGATTCTTATGGTGATCTGAACCTTTTGTTTCCCTTCTTTTGACATTTGTCTCCCTACTTTCATGTTCTAACTCTTTATATACTTGTCTCACTCTCATCACCATCATCATTACCATCTCTTACCGTCTCCCTGTTTTTTTTTCCCTAAATAATCCAGTTCTAGCCAATGATATACAGTAAAATTGCTTATAAAGTGGAGTGCAAAATGTTTTGCAGACCTGGCAGCTTTCAAGTCCTGCGCCCATTTGTCACTCGACATTTCCTTTAGTGTAACGACACGAGAATTAATTAGGCTGCATGCCGGCAAAAGTTTACAGCCATAATTTATGGGGAGATGAGATTCCTTGGACAGCATCACGGACCAGTGTCGATTTATTATTTTTATTATATTGTGGTGGTGTGTGTGTATGTGTGTGTGTGTGTGTGTGCTTACACACACAATTTGTGTTGTACTTGTGAATGAGGGTCCCTCGGGTTGAGAGCAGTAAAGCAAGATTCATTTGCACGACTCAGGGTTTGTGGCAGGCCAAGCATATTCACCACGGAGAACAGACAGGCTAACAGGCAAGCATAAACAAAAATAGACTCTGTAGTAATATATTCAAAAGCACATTATGCATAAATATACCTACACATAAGTGGACATATTGCCTGTTCATTCCATTTTAGAAAGCCCATACATATATTGGAGTTAGAGCGCTGACAGATTACAATTCTGTTCCTGTGGGCTGGTGATAAGTCAGTCAAATAATAAGAGTTTGTGTAAAGAATAATCTTTATTTTAGGGGCTTTTATTTTAAGCTATAAATTCAATGAGAGCATATGTGTTTATTATTTGCTAAGTGTTGGTTATTAAAGGAAAAAACATCTGTAGAACAGGAAGCAGTTTTAATTCAGGATACTGTTCGATTGAATTACCAGTGGCCGCCATAACCAAGTTTTACAAATGTTTTATATTGTTCCACAGCAATAAGAATATTCTTGGTTTTTAGCACTCGTTTCACTTATCATCCAGGATGGCGTCTTTATTCACCATCATTACTTACTTTTCCGTGTCCAACAGGCTTGACCAAAGACCTAAAAAAAATGTGTAATTACATAAAAATATGTAGATGAGAAAAATAGTGAGGACATGAGAAAATGGAAATTCACAAAAACAAGCATAACACACATCTGTTGACAGGAGGCCAGTAGGGGAGATGAATTGTGATGCAGCGATTAGAGAGAAAATGATAAGAGAGTAAACCATCGTGACCACACAAAGGTGAGGTCACAATGGTAATGGTGGGTGTAATAGTGGACCTGTGAAATATGGTGAGAGGGATTCATGTGAAAAAAGAATCACCTGGTATAAATCATGTATTTAAAACTTTTTGGGTCACTTTCAAAGTGTAGCCGTTTGCGTGCCTGCCTCGGGTGGCAGGTTTGATTCCCAGAGGAACTGTATACTGGGCAGCTGTAACATTTCCCATATATGTTATCTGTAAAGTAAAATATTGTAGTTATTATTACTGTAATTGTTAATAATAATATAATGTAACACTGACTCGATTAGAATTTTCATCCAATGTCAATAATTGTTGAAAGTTGTGGCACGCAGATAAATGTCACTGTTGTGACATATTAATTTTGAACATTGTGACGAGTCTGGATACAGTTCCTAATACAACAAAGTCAGAGGTACAAAAGCCATGAGTTCAATCGTGATTAGTTGATACAGACAGAGGTTAAACCACAAAAGGGCAACAGAAACACAGCTCACACACAAATCACCAAGCTAGGATTGACTGTAGAAAATACTGAGCAGGTCTGGCACAGGTTGAAACCAAAGTCAAGGGTTAATGTAGAGACACAGACGCAGAGTTGGGAAGACACAATATTAACTTGCGATTAGTATCAAAAGTTCCATCATTGTCTTATGCATGTTTTCTATAAAATGACTGGTTGCTGATGGAAGGATCATTAGAAACCACCGAGTTGGTGAAACAAAAAAAATCTGTTGTTTACAGATTTACTTTGCTTGAATGTAAAAAAATACTTTTTATTTATAAAACCTGTAGCAATATTAATGATTCAATGTTTAATTTTGCACATACCTCTGAACTTGAAAACCTATCAGCACCCTTGACCAATAAGGAATGTTGTTATAATTCAAGGTCATAGATAAAGGTGTTGACTCAGCAGCCGATGGTCTTTTTGTAGATTTTTAAAAACCATTCCTGGAATATTCTTTTGACCTTGACAGACATGTCACCCAAGAGCTTCTCTGCTGCATTTGCAAGATCGTCTGTGGGGGTTCGCCCTTATAGGGGTCTGTAGGTACCACACATGCACATCTCTGCACACACATACACACAACTCTGCTGCTGCTGCTGCTCTTGAAGCTGAAGTAGGAGGTGTTTGGGATCAATTGTGGATAATTGGGTCTCCACGCAACATAATCTCACATTAGTACAGCCAGCTGTGCGGTGAACATGCACACTCCCTGAGTGCGGTGAGTCTGTGTTGATTTGGTGTGTGTCTGTGTCTGTGTGTGTCGCACAACATCATCTCATTGTTACCTGCATCAATCTTTGTGTGACAAAGAGGCAGATCCTCACAACAACCTGAGGCTTCGCTTATAATCATACTCACTTTTGGCTACGTACATGTGTCATCACCAAGCCCATTCTTGTTTTCCCCCTATCTTTGATCTCACACACACACAGTCACAGACACATGCGAGCAGAGGCACACACTGGGACCATTTGTAACTTTAAGAAAAGCTGCCCGCACCAATTTTGTAATCAATGCCCACAGAAAATGGGATTCCTCCGGCCGGCGGCAATTAATACATTTGTGTCCTTTTTTAACACTAGTGAGCTGAGCTTGAAATTACCAATGACTGGCTCCGGTTCATTTGCATATTTATTGCAGTGGAGGACGAGGACGTAGTGGTGGCGATGGCAGTGATGGTGGGAGGAGTGTGGTGGGGGTGAAAATTGGGGCGAATGATTGATGTGGAGTTCGCCTGCTGCATTACAAACAGCCTATTATTGGCCAGACAGAGGAAGAAAGAAATAGAGAGAGGAAAAGAGGAAGAGAGGATGAAGAGCAGTCTAGCATACAGCTGATTAAAGTTGAAGACAGTGGGCTCCGTCTGCACTGGAGATTTTTTTTGACCTCCACCCTCCTTGCCACTATCTGTTTTCCCCTCTCCCTCTGTTTCTCCTGTTCCTTTCTGTATTTTGCAGGAGGGACGGCCAGGGCAGGGGCATTAACGGCATGTTATAATAGATGTTGACAAGGCGTTGACCAACAAAAGCCCAGGCCTGAGGATTTGCCTGAAAAGATTCAATCAGACATGTTTTCACTGCGATTAATTGGCAAACCCAAAGGGGGGGAAAAGGCGGAGGATGTCAGGATGAAGGGATTGGCAGCAGAGGTGTGAATTAGTGTGATTGTTCAGACAGCAACCCCCACCCAACCATTCAACCCCCTCCTCTTTTGCCTCATACACCCGCGTGCTTCCCTCTGTCATTTTGAGCGATAGTTTGGAAATGTCCTTTGAATGATGCTAAAGAGCAAACTCATCCGCCCTTCTACTTCCCTCCCCCTCTTGTGCCTTCCTCTCCACCCCTTTCCCCTCCCTGCCCCCAGTGAATTATGAGTATTATTTCAGGGAGGTGGGATGTAGCGAGCCAGAGAACAGGACTACACTGTTTGATTGGATCTGACCTACCTCCAGTTGCATCAGATACACATTCAGCCGTGTGTGTGTGTGTGTGTCCGGGTGTGTGTGTGTCCGTGTGTGTCTGTTGTATGATTAGCTTTGACAACTAAGCCCTGATCAGGAAGGTAAAGGCCCTAAAACCCTCTGTGTGAGACAATACAGTTTAATACTGTAATATTTAATAACAGTAATGTTCAGATATTGTAGTATTTCAAATGGTGGAATGGCTTCTTGTCAAATTACAATCGTTAGTTTTTCCATGGAGTACAAATACAGTTCATCAAGGTAAAACTACAAACAACTGATTCCTTTAAATGATAAGCAATTGGTTTAGTGTAAACCGAAATGCAATGCAGCTTTTATAGAAAAGACATTTTTTTATGAATTTATATCGCATAAATAATTTGTATAATTGTACAATATTTACCATAGCTTTAAGAGAAAAATACAGAACAAAATACAACATAGATGACACCTATTATGAAATATCTCACCTGGTCTTACTCCCCCTGCACACATGCACTCATGTTACCTTTGTCCATGAGTACATTATGCAAATCCAGATGTGACATAAATTCTGAGGTGACATTGGTGCTGTGATCTTAAGCCAGTGGGAGGTAGGGATTCCGTGCAACATCTGCGACTGCTCTTCGCCCCAGCATGTTTCTCCGCCTCTCGAAACTTAAGATCCTTTGCAGAAGTGTCGCAGCAAAAGTCGGCTTTGGTTTAGCGTGGGGGAGGACTCAAATGTGAGGCAGAGAGTGCACATACAGCAAATTGGCAGCTTCATCAAATTATACTGGCATTAAGGAGGTTTTGCAGGGTGTAATCCACACACCAAAGCCAACCCATCCTTCCCTCCCTACAACATTTAACTTTTGTCAAGGTAAACGCTGTATTTCATGCTCTGCCATTAATCTGTCAGATTACAGGTTGCAAGCAGAGTGAGCAAGCGTTTGGGTGGGGGCACAGGAAATGGGATAAGGGGCTGATTTGCAATAAATTCCCTCAATCTTGGTTTATGTTGGATGGCAGAGGTAACTGAGGGAAGAAGGTAACCCTCAGAGTAGAGCTACATGTGATCTTTGTCATGGACTTTTCTAGTCTCATGAAGTGTCACATGAAACCATCTCTTCAGGAACAAAAGATGTGCTTTAAGGTCCATCAGCAGTCTTTGCCACAGGAGAACTTACAATGGTGACTATCAATTAACTAACGACCCTTCAAATCTGGGTCACCGCAGATTAAATTCTCCAAGGATATAGCACATTATGGGATTAAGGACAACTCTGAGCAACAATCCCTAAGTTCAAGTTGAGACCAGCATGTGCATTTGTATTTTTTGTGCATACATGCATCGCATAAATGTATATTAATTATATCTTCTGTAAGTAGATATAATAAGTAAGTAATAGTAACTAATTTGCCAACATGGAAACATTACATTTTTTTTCTAAACTCCAGGATTACAGGTTCATTCACCAGTATCCTGTAAACAATCCAAATTTAAAAACACGTACCTAGACACAATAATTTCACTCACAGAAACTCTTACATTGTGATTACATGTAAGATATGCATTGTAAAGTCTATGTTGTTCATGCGAATAACAACAGTGCTTCAACAGCAGTATGGCTTTTGCTTTATTTTGAAGGGCTCTGCCCTGGTTCTGGGGTTGTGCATTATGGAGGTGAGACGGGCATCTTCAGTTTCAGTGCTGAGGGCCACTCATACCCACACACCACCACTGTCACTGATCTTCCTTGTCTCTGGAATAAATTGCATGTCAGTGTTCACACCATACATCAAGGCAAATAATAAATCACTCCCTTACCCCTGCTGTGGATGTACATTCTGTTGGCTCTATCAGCCTCTTCCCTACTCTCCATTGTTCCCTATCTGTGTTGTTGTGGCAGCCTCGGTCCTCATGCTCTGCCCTATCTCTGTGCACTTCTGTCGGTTCCCACTGTAAGAAGTCCTCTGGTAAATGCGTGGTGTTGCAGCTGTGCTAACCTTCTTAACGTGCACTCCTCAGCATACTACAGTATTTTGGCTGGTGTATAATGCTGTATGTCATGTGATGCATGGTCCACATATACTGAGCTACAAAAAAAACACATAGTCCAAAAAAACGGCTGTAATTTGATAACTCCAAACTAGTAAACACAATTCAAATTTAGCATAAATCTTAAATATAATGTAATGTACAACCACAATACACCACATGCACAAATACATTACAGATGTGTTAACAGGTACTAAAAATAAGAACCCATGTCTGTGTTGTTGCTTTACTGTGATAACATCTCTGGTTCAAGTCCTGTTGTTAATAGAAACCTTTCTGTAAATTGCATCATGTTTCAGCAGGTTCTCTTAAACACATATACCATAACATATACCTTTTTTGCAAAATCAGGAGTGAACATTAGCATTCATGTTTTCATTAGCATTGCAACCATGTTAAATAGTTGGTCTCCAATGAGTTTTGTTTCTGGCTCCATTTCAGAGCTTTGTCTGTTTTCCTGCATCATAATAACACAGGAATAGTAAAAATACCACAGGGTCAAGACTGCTGTATGAAGCTACATGGACCAGACCAGGCTCTTTAAATCCCCTTTGATCTCCCCTTTGATTTCCTAAAGAGAGGATTGCTTGGTCCTTTGGTCCTATTTTGTATCAGCTAATGCTATTTGCATCATTTCTCTCTGCATGACCATGTCTTTCTGTTGTCATCCTTTTCCTTATTTTTCAGCCACACACAAATATGCATGGAAACACACTTTTGCAAATTCCTTATATGAACACACTGCCCAGCCCCTCCATCAAACACGTTTACTTCCTGTCTTTCTTAGTCCCTCATAACTCTTTTCTCCCCTCTATTTTCTCTTTGACTTCCACAGACACTAATTCCCTTTCTTCAAGGACAAGCATCTCACGGCACATCATCTGAATAAGACTTTGAGTCGGCAGGGCTTCCCGCGGCTTAAGTCCACAGAGCCCTTCTCCCCGATCCTCCTTTAACATTTTAACACCAGTCTTGTGCCGTCAATAAATATTAACATCCCGAGGGATGAGATATGCTCTGGTTAGGCCGTCTGTTCCCCCCATGGGTCTCGAGTTGGCTGTCTTTCCGATGATGCCCTACTGAGGAAGGATTGTAGAGCCTGTGACCTAGACATGATAAGCACAAAATCAAACCACCAAGTGTGAGCTGTGCAAATAGTTCAGTGGGAAAAAATCTGCAGCTTTTAAGACAATAACTAGCTCTGGGCTTTTCTTTAGACAGACATATTGAAAAGCTTGGTTATAAGAGACGACACATGGAATTAGGTTCTTATGGCACTTTTGAAATAAACAAACTCCAATAATGTTTCAATAAAATGCATGTTTCTCGAAAAAGTATTTTTATGCAATATAAAGTGTGGATCAATACAATAAATCTAAATAGCAATATATAATTCTTGTCAATAATCCATAATCAAGTGAAGAGTTTAAAATAAAATGCACATGTATTATAAATTTTTATGCATTTTACTGTTAAGGTTTATACAGGGAACATGTAGTCCCACTATTGTGACCCCTGATAGCTGAGAAGTAGTAATAACTTAGTAATAACCTTTATTATCATTCACTAACAATACAAAAAATATTTAAAATTAATTTTGGCATAGCACCAAAATCGAAAAAAAAAATTGTCCCTGATTCTCTCTCACACTCAGTGAGAGTGTGGACTTCAGCGGCCATGATATTGTCACACAGTCCTCTTCCCTTGTCCCTCACTTCCAGCTCCCACCCCTGAACCCAGATTCATTACAAGCTGTGGCCAGGGTATTAAGATATGGTCGTATTAACAAAGTTGTCTCTGTATCTTAATTGAATCTACCCCCGCTAGACCAAGGCTGGATTATGTTTACCTGAAATATAAGCGGCTCGGCAGAACATGGGCCTGCTGATAAAACACTGGGTTTTCCCCCTCCCCAATCCTAATCCCTAACTGTAATTTGTTCCTCAATGGATGTAGTCACAGCGATGAAATCCCTGATTGGGATTCACTCCAAGAACAGTAAGAGTGTCTGCTGGTGGGTTCATATGTTATACAGCGATTGTATGGGTTTCTGTTGGAGCCAGCTGTTTCTATGACCTGTTTGAATATAAATCTTAACTTTAAACAAAATGCATCAGTTTCCTTTGACTTATTTAATATGTAGTGTTGTTTAGGATATCTTTATTCCTTTGTTACCAAAATGATCGATGTCATATCAGTACAGTAAAAAACATACAGCTGTTGTCCATAGATGGTTGTTGGGAAAATTTGTAGTTGAGTATTGGCCAGCAAAGTAGCTAGCCTGATACTCATGTAGGTATCCATGCCGCTTTAGTAACTATTGTGCATAAATGTGGCATAAGCTCTGGAGGTTCCGGAATCACATTAAATTGGTAATTTCTTTTGGAATTTTCAAGTGAGCTCAACCACCTGCATAAGGTTCAACTAGTAGCCAGTGCAGTGGCCCGTGACCTGGAAACAAATAAGTGGACAAAAATGGATGGATGAATGGATAAATTGATGAATCAGTTTTGGGACATTATACAAGGTAGTATACAGATACACACATTTTTTTTTTCATTATGAAAATACAGATTTCTACAACATAAGCTTTCATACAGTTGCAAACTCAAGGGGATTTATACCCTCAACCTACCTGAAGCTCAGACTGTCTGTTGGATGGAGTGGCTCTTGTTGGGGTCAAACATAAGGAATAGCAACGGTACGCAGGGGCAGGTCACCCTATCTTGTTCTCTTTCACAGGGTCATTACACAGATTCTCTTCCTAAGTCACCTCTTACACAACAATAATTGCCCTATATACTGTCATTTTCATAAAAAACATTGTAAAATTGAGACAACAACTCTACAGGTGTTGAGTTATTTTCTTTAAATCTTCAAAAGTAGAGAAATAAAAGACATTTGCAAACAAACAGAATCAATGACGACTTTAACTATAAGCAAGTTCATGAATTACAAGAAATCCCAACAACAACTCAGTATGTCATGATACACATTGTCCATGCTGTCCAAAAGACTTGTTATATAGCAGTATTATTATGCCCTCTTGTGAAATTGAGTTAAAAGTATTTTTTCCATGGCTGCTATTTCCTCTAATTACACACACACACACACCTCAGACATGGTGAAAGGGTAAACAAAGACACTTCAGTATGTACACACATTAACATCTCAGCTCTGAGCTGGAGGGTCCACTTTGACAGGATCCTTACTCCAACACACCTTCTACAGGCAAGGAAACAGGTGCTGCAGGCTACACACACACACACACACACACACACACACACACACACACACACACATACAAACACACACTCTTATCTCAGGCAGGAGGGCTTTAGATAGAAAACACGCTATACAGTAATTACCTCCCCATCCTTCTCCCTCTCCCTCTCTCCTCCCGCTCTCGTACTGAACTCCACTCTGCAGTCATCTTCCCAACTTTCCCATCTTTCCTCTGTCACTCCCCCCTGTGGGATTTCTTCATCCTCTCCCTCTATGTTTGAGCTCATCCCTCTACCTGCCTCCTCCACCTCCCGCTGGCCAAGACTAAGCTGTGTGTAGCCTCACTGCTGGGGTGTCATAGACAGAGAGACAGAAGGCCCCCCTGGGGCTTCACGCCGAGTCAGGCACAGTTGGCGTGCTCTTGACGTGATGCAGCCTCTCCTCCGGTGACAACACTCTGCGTATTTGGTAGTGTGCACTCACACCCTCACCCCCTCCTTACAGTTCCCTGCCTGTTCTCCCTTTTCCCCCTGTCCTGAAACAGATGCTCGGGACGAGGGCGGGCGTCAGTCAGGGGGGACATGGGTTAATTGGGGTAGTACTGGGGGTTAATTTCAATTAAAACTTCAACTAATGGAGGTCAGGGAAGCGTCTGCAAACACCTGATTAAAACAAATGGTCCTGCCAGTCAAAACTTTATCTTGGTCAGCCTCCGGCAGAGGGTCCTGTAGGGAAGAAGAATGAACAAAAAAAAAAGGAGCCAGCAAAGAGAGACAGTGAGAAGGGGAGGCGACTAATTGAGAAACACTTGTTAGAGAAACATCTGTGAGATCAATGAGATGATCTCCCTGCTCCGACTGTCTGTTAAAAGATTATGATATTTTCCTCACTAATAACACTTTTAGCATCTGCTTAACAAACAGAGAACAAATAGTGAACTTACTATTTAACTAAGTTTTGGAAATTACAAAATACATTGACAACCAACACATCTGTGTCCTTCCTGTAGTTTTCACAGGTGTCTGGTCGATTGGTGTCTGGTTTTGCCGAATAAATTAGTGTTGTTAACTTAGCATAATGACATAAGGTTTATTAAACGCTAGATTTTCTTTAGACTTTTTTTCTGCTGATTTTTAAATGCATAAATATAGATACATGTGAGTGCTACTCTCTGCTGGATAGTGAAGCAGCAATTGTTGGGGAAAATTGCAAACATCTCAGCAGGAGCTTAAAACTAATAACCAACATAATGAAATAATTTGTCTTTTCTGTGGAAATGCCATCTTAGATCACAGTGATTTAGCAGTAAGTATAAAAGATGTAAATACATGGCTAATATTATCTCCGTCTCCGTTCAAACTGTGGATTGTACTTGTGGTCACGAGTGAATGAGCAGCAGTTGGGGGTGGTGGTGGGGGGTTTGTGTTATCCACACTGTACCCAGGCTTGCTGTGCCACCCTGCTGCCAGCCTGCTCTGCCAGGCGTGCCGCGGCAGCTATCGACATCTGGCGCCGGGCCTTAGGGAAATGGCAGGGAACGGGATGCCCCGCTGTGGCTAAATATGGTGCAGGGTTACGCCACACGTCCCTAATCACTTAGCCGCTGTCTGGCAGCACACAATATAATTTCCAGCGATACCTCCTATTTCAGCCCGCTCTACATCTGTACAGCCAGGAGGCATGTAACGCCGCTGACTCTCATCACCTTCCTTTTCACTTTATTGTCCAACCATCACTTTTTTCACTCATCCTTTTCATTTCCCTGTTAGCTTCCATATGTCCTTCATTTCAGTTTGCTGCTTTCTCTTCCTTTAATTGGTTTGCACAACTCATTAAGTTTTGTTTCATGGACATCTCATTTTTAGTGGGAATATATATAACTGTCTTTGTATTTTTTTTTCTGTCTGGTTTGACTTAAATTGTAATGAAACCATTGAATTTCCTTAGATTTCCATTACTCAGTAGTCTTTTGTCTTGATCTAGTAAATCAAAGAGATGTCCTTCAAATGTCTTCATTATACATTAACATTTTGGTCTCATACTTTTCATGTTGCTGCTGTGACGCGGTCTGATCCTTTTTTATTGTTGCTCATCTTCAAGTTTCATGTTGAATTAAATTGTCGTCCATTACACTTTTTTTAAGTGTAAAATGTAAGTTTAAAAATCACAAGGCAAAGTCATGCTTCTTCTAAAGACTTATTATTACACTAGTTTAAACTAATTTGCATGGTTTTAACCATTGAAGATGGTTAATTTGAGGATAGTCTTGGGGTAGCTATGATAGAGGTTTGAGGAATTAACTCACTAAAAAAGAATGCAGAGTGTAGAAAATAATGTAAAAAAGCAAAAATGTGATGTGAAAAATAAAAGGCAAAGTGAATATGTGATCAGGAAAAAAGGAAGTACTGACAAAAGGCTAGATTTTTCCTGTTTCCTGTTTCTTTTGTTGCACCTGTCACTGCGAGTAGTTTTAACTGATGGGATGCCAGATCTGGGGCTCACCAATCATTATCTCATGTCACAACTGGGAAACGGTAGCACAAATATACAGAGGCGGAAAGATGGAGAGACAAGGCGCTCAACTGATGACAGCATGATATACTGCACTCAGGCACTGACGGCTGTGTGCTGGTCAGTGGAAGGATTAGGACCCTGCATATTTATACAGGCAACTATTTTTCATCCACTTTTCATATTCGGACACTGGTGAATATGTTAGGTTATGAAGCATGGACGTTACCACTCTTGACTATGAAGCAGTAGAGAAACAGTTCTGATTAGACAACAGATACTTTATT
The DNA here is from genome assembly GCA_016785265.1 of Paraplagusia blochii. Classification (NCBI taxonomy): domain Eukaryota; kingdom Metazoa; phylum Chordata; class Actinopteri; order Pleuronectiformes; family Cynoglossidae; genus Paraplagusia; species Paraplagusia blochii. The sequence goes on along the minus strand of JAFBJS010002081.1, from coordinate 329,629 downwards.
ATGTTTAATTAAGATTAAATAAGCTTCGTGCAGAATTAAGATATGGGATAAAAGGAGTACCTAGAAATATTGAGTATTAGTGCTAGCTATAGCATTGAATTCAGCCTTGTGTTGCTGCACAGGTTTTAATTTACTTGGATACTCGAATACCCAATCTAAAAGTCTCCTGAGTTCCTTTATGCAAACTGACTGACTGATTCCTCATCTTATAAGTTGCTTGTGTAAAAGTATTTTCTTGATAGATGTATTAACAACCCACTCAGGAGACTTTAGGCTTCAATGTATATGTTTAGTCAACTTATATCATGAAGATGTTAATTTTTTTTGACTTACTGTAGTAATTACCGTATTTTCACGACCATAAGGTGCACCGTACTAAAAGGCACAGTCTCAGTTATGTGTACCATTACTATATTTGACAGATGCACAGATTTTATATACAACCCATGCCAACACTTTAACGTTTTCATGTTCTATGTCCGCCTTACAACACACACAGGGTGCACTTGCACTATAGGGCCCGCTGCGCATTTTGGAGAAGATCTAAGACTTTTATCTGGGTCCTATAGTCAAGAAAATACTGTACCACTTCCATTTACAAAAGCTCTAATAAAACAGTCCTATTAAAAAACTTCAGTTGTGTATTTTCAACTGCTTACACATTTCAGTCATTATCTCTCTGTTATCTTCCATCTCTCCAGCCTCCTCTTTTCTGATCACCTCTCCATACTAACCTCACACCACAGATCTGCCTCTGACTCTGCAATAATTCCCCCCCAAGATAGTGTTGCTAATCCTGCATAGGATCGCTTCGGTGCCTGGGCCATCTCTCCATGGCTCTGTCCTGAACAGAATGTAGACAATGAGCCTCTAGGCTGCTCTCTGTGGTGGAGGATTTAAAGGTGCTGTGTGTTTGTGCCTGTGTGTGGTAGGTGGGGGTGGGTGGGAGCATGTGTTAACAAGCCTATCTGCCCATCGGAGTGTTAATCTGTGAGATGCCAGCTGATACAGTAAGACAGGGTGGGCTCAGCTCCTTCATGCCTACCTGCTCACCAGTGCCAGTCTGTCCTCCCTGTGGAGGTGCAGGACTTTGCCCTTCGATCTCTGCATGCTCAGGCACAGGTGGCGCTCAGTGTGCATCAACACCCCAAACCCAGTGTGTTTGTTATAGCTCCCTGTCCCCACATGAATCTGAGTGTACGTGTTAGCCTCAACTTTGTGACAATCAGGGTAATCTCCTAGTTTTCGCAATAGGTGGCAGTGTATACGTGTATGGACATGTGTGTGTGTGTGTGTGTGTGTGTGTGTGTGTGTGTGTGTGTGTTCATATGCGTCTATGTGGAAGTGAATGTGTTGAAATTAGGGAGAATATTGAGATGAATAAAATAGTGGCATTGCACTTAATGCACCATATGCCAATATTTTATTTGTGTGTCAATTTTGTATTACTATTACTTTCTTTTTTTAATGCAAGGTTTATGTATAATGAGCATTTTCTCTATGAATAAAATATAATTTGTAACTGATAGCAGTAAAGAAGATAAACCTACCAGTCATTCAATTTTTAAGAAAAATAAAGCACATTTCCTTGATTCATCTAAGCTATGAAGTGAGAGGAAATCATGGCGAGACACAGTAACAAAAGTGTAATACAGTATATGTAGTGTGTGCGTGTGTTGTGTGATGTGTTGTATTATGTGTTGTGTGTCTGTAGTGTGTGGTGTGTGTGTGTGTGTGTGTGTAAACCGCCCAGGATCCCATGGAGCCTTTCCTACCCACAGTGCCTTGCTCAGCTCAGCCTGTTCTGGCCATCTGCCACTGTAGGCCCCAGGCAGGAGGGCTGTAGCTGGGCATCGGGCCCCTGCAGACCCCTGGTATTGCTGTGACATGCAAAGCACAGTGGGACTGGGTGTCCTGTGTAGAATAAGGTGAATAATGACAAAAAGTTTTCACTTACTGCTTTTTTAACAATGCTAATGTTTTATTTTAGTTGGCGTTATCCAGAGCAGTGTTACAGTGAGTAGGACATCACACTATTTACTTCTGTATTTAATCATTTCATTTTATTTATTGCTCCGTTATGTAAAATATAAATCATGAATTTAGTTTATGCAAGTTTGTACATTTGTTTGTTTGTTAGTATCATGTGAAGACTTCTGATGCCTTGGAGGTTTAATCAAATAAGTATTTTTTAATCAACTCGATCACTACACACATGAATTTAACTACCACAGCATTAAGAGACATTTGCTGGAGCCGTTCTGTACACCAATGCTATAGTACGTATGCTTGACTTTGCACACTGAATAAATCTACCACTTGTTTCTGGCATGTGATAACTGCTCTGGTGATGGCGGATGTGATGCCATCGAGTTGAAAAAATGCTGTCCAAAAAATAGGAAATGACGGAGCAGTTAGGGTTGAGTGAAGCTCCTCTGTTTGAAAAGAGAAAAAAGATAAAATACTACTCACCAAGGCAAAGGCAACTGCTGTGTTTCCTCTTGCGGCCAGTGCTTCACACTTTTTCTCACTGCCAACGAGACCGTAATTAATATTGATGGCTTGCCCGAAAGACATTAGTCTAGCCATGTCCAGTGAGGAACACTTCGGGAGCGACCCATATTAATACCACTGGCTTCAGTTAATTTTCCATTCAGTACAGTAAAGCGACTGAACCGTGACCCGCCTTTGCATGGGCAGCTCTGTAAATGTCACCCATATGGCTCGCTCATTCATTTCCCACAAAACAAATTCCCACAAAAGACTGACTGTAAGTGTATTTAAAAGGCAAAAGCAGCCGCTCTTATCCACCGCTCATTTTTCCCCACAAGCTAGAGGTGCTCTTTTAATTTCCTTCTCCGAAAGGTCAGCTGCAATGTTCTCCATCTCCACCTTAATTGATTCTTTAAATGCAGCTCGTCTTGTGCAAGTGAAGTCGAGGTGAAAACCAGCGACATGTTTGCCTACCTTAAGTCCTGGTTAAAGAGAAATGGTTAGCCACATTTTTCCTTTCCATATTATTTAGGCTGTGTTGGAGTTCCCATAGAACACAATATGAATAAATCTCAGATGTTCCAAAATGTTTGTCCCCTGATATTTTCCAGTGGACGAGATGTAGATTACTAAACAAAGTGATTTCTGTGAGGTATGTTTTAGTTGTTGTCATGTTCAACTCCTTATAACCACCCGCACAGTAAGACATTTTTCATTTCCTCATTCATTTTGGACTCTGGATGCTTATTGGCTGAGTGACGCAGCCACTGAACAAAGAAAGCTATGAGTGATGATTCATGCCAGCCAACAGATTAATGACTATCATCAGCTCTTCTCCCTTCACCAGCACTGACCCACTGCCTTAAAACTTTCTCTGTGTCAAAGCCCCGGTCTCTGAATACCAGATAACCGTGAGGCTTTGATGTGTCAGGGGCAGATTGATTTAGCATTGGTGCGGACTAAGATAACTGGTGTATAAAAGTCAGGAATAAAGGCTAAACTGCTTAAAATGCATTTGATTATTTATACACTTTCTATTGGGGAAATGCTAACTTTGCAGGGAAAGTCAGTAGGGTAATGATAACCTACATTAATTGTATAATCTGGACGGGTTTGGCGGGCCAGATTAAGACGACATCCAGACCCGAGACCTGTGTTTGCTCAGGCTTGAATTACAGTACAGTGTTGTAAGTAATATTTAATAGATATTTGTTTGAATTGACTGTAATGAGAGCCGTCTGAAATTATTCCTAAAAATGCCACCAGTGTCCTTTGTGAAATTTGCATATGCACACGCAGACATTCTAGGGTAAATTGTGACTTTTTGTGCATGAATGAGAGCAGCTCTAGATCACATGGGCAGATTACGCCCGCCGTACCTCTCCCCCTACCCTGCCTGTTGAGATACTGTAGCTGTTATCTTGACATTGTCATTTCTTGCTCCACAGGGGAAGCATGCCCAGCAAATATGATCTATGGCATACAAATGAGCCCCGTAATTTATTCATAAATCATCATGACCACTTTTGCAGACAGGGTTCTTTTTAATTGTCTTTGATTAACAGAGGCACAGGCTGGAGACTGTGGCTTGACTGCATACTGGTCTCCTTTTGTTCTTATGTGGCATCGTCGTCTTCCAAGGGGAAATCAAGTGTAGGGGTGAAAGACAACCAGACTATATGGGTTCACATCCATATGGTGTGTTTGTTTATCGTTGCATGTTCAGACAAGAGTGTGTGCTTTGAGACTCTTTGGACCATATGTATGTATACTGTATATGTACATATATAGAGGTGTGTGTGTACATATTCAATTTGGTCATTTGCATGTATGAATACACAGCATGAACTGCATGTTAAAGCAAATTTGTGTATGCATGTAGCAAACATACTTGGTGCACAAATGCGTGCATATGTCCACCACTGTGGGGAACTCTGTGGTTCAACCTGGTTTATCTCTCTGATGTATGCATGCTGGGGGTTTGATGGTATCATGGTATAGTAGTAGCACTGGCCTGTGTAGGCTCTGCTTTGTTTGATATTGAATAAATGTATTTACTAATTGGTTGTTCCGTCACCATGTCTCACGTGTGATAAGTCTTTATAATTCTACTGATGTCCATATGAAGCTGGGCTTTCACTGTGAGACTTTTTTTCAATCGTGCAGTCCATCTGCTGCTCTCACTTAAAAGTAGATGTCAGCTTACAGATCTCTGGATAACCTGATGCTTGGGTGCGACTGGACTGGACTGCTCACACTGAATCTATATGAAAGAATAAAACTAGCAATAGCAAACTAAAAGTCATTTACCTGGAAATCTTCCTGTGGGCAGACAATGTGTATGGACAAAGGAACGGTCAATTCTGCTGCTCTGTGTTGTTCACTGTTCACTCCTACAGATCTATGTTCATGCATGTGCAGTGTGGAAGGTTAAAATAAAAATTTGAGGGTAATCAGCACGATTTATTTTCTTCTGACTGATCAGGAGGTGATAATCGTTTGTCGTTATCCAGTGTGCACTGTTGCAGGATGTGTGAATGAGCCAAAATCTGAAAGATTATGCCAAAAATTACAAAGTATATGCCCTACTTAAATTGACCATGACATTATTGGTAGGTCCACATGTATACCAGGCAATACTCAAATTTGGGAAAAATCTGCCTTCCTTTTTCAGTTGGACTTACAGTAAGGCTCTTGTCTCATATCTTATATCTTAGCAGTTTATATGTTGTAAAAAAGGGAAAAAATATAAAATAGAGTAGCCAGATACCACATGTTGTATTGATTGAGTCTTTCACAGTGTGGTGATGTACATCATCTGAGGGAAACGTCGACATGGACACAGTTTCAGTCTACACAGGGATGAGGTGTATTTCCCTGTGTGGCCAGAGGAACTGAAAAGCAAATATCACATTGATCTAGGAAGTAAATGTTCCAATGAAATGTAAAATGTCATTGGATGAAGGAAGGCACCCTTCTGCCTCACCTCTTCTCTTTTAACGACAGTATTCTTAGAACAATAGTAACAGGTTGGGCAGTTATAAAGCAGGCAGTCAAGTTTTATGTACTATGTGCATATAACTTAAATAATTTCACAGGACCATTGCAGTGGTTATACTGATTCTTGAGTATTCTCATTAGCTTTAATGGGGGGACATTATGACAGCAGCTAAAATGACTGTGACTGCGTACTTGAGCTGTGTGAACGTTTTTGTGTGGCATGAACTGCAACTGCATAATAACCAGAAATCAATTTTTTGACTAGGAAAAACAAGAGAAGGGTGGGGTAGAGCACGGACAAAAATGTGATATCACCAAAGATCTATTCAAACATAAAGGTTTGATAATTCCATTCTGTGCTGAAAATAATTTTTAAGGCCCTAACGAAAGTAAAGGACCGGATTACGAAACAAAAACCATTTGTGTGTGTGTATATTTATATATATATATATATATATATATGTATAATGCTATTACAATATTGCACTTCCTGCTTGTAATCCATAAACGTATATCTTGAAGGATGCAGAAAAAGGTTGAACACCATTGTGCCTCTGTGCAAGGTTATGTTCCTTAGGAAAGGTTGAGGGTTATTCAGAGCAGCTTGGCTCTGGCTACAAATGAGGGCGGTGCATTAGTAAAGGTGGGAAAGGTTGCCATCTTCGAGTGAGCATGATTGATGTGGACAGAGCGCCCTGCAGCCTGTCTCTTATACTTGAAGGATGCAGAAAAAGGTTGAACACCATTGTGTCTCTGTGCAAGGTTATGTTCCTTAGGAAAGGTTGAGGGTTATTCAGAGCAGCTTGGCTCTGGCTACAAATGAGGGCGGTGCATTAGTAAAGGTGGGAAAGGTTGCCATCTTCGAGTGAGCATGATTGATGTGGACAGAGCGCCCTGCAGCAGCGCTTACTCCGAGCCCTCGCCGACTGTCACCGCGGCGACAGACAGGAAGAGGAAGTGAGCTGACCTTGGGGGTCATTCTGACAAAATGCTTAACAACAGTAGCCAAGCACTCTGGGTTGTGGGTCAGGGTCATATGTGTAAACATAAAGAACATGGAGAACGTGAAGGATGCAAGGATCCTAGTGCAATGTATCATTTCAACTGAGAGAAACTGAGACTCTGCATTGATTTCAGACACAGAAAGGCGCAGGGCTGGGTTTCTTATGAGAAACCATGAAGCATTGAATGGGCACCTGGTGTGAGTTAGATCGGAATATTCTAAGCTGAGATGGGAAACAAGCAGAGCACAAATCATATCAGGAACCTTTGTGAATCTCTCTGAGAAAATCTATCCTTTTCTGAAGAATTTCTGTCCTAAGTACTTATTCTTAATCTTGCGAGGTTACTGTGCCCCTCTGTTTTTTATTTGTTTATTTGTTTGCAGCATGTTGCACAAACGGTAGCACCCAGATGGATTTTCTATCCAGGTGCTGCAGACTCTGACCTCAGCCTCAGTCACCCTGAACCACAGCTGCAGGGCTCATCTCCATAGGAATCAATAGACTACAGTAATAATGGTCATCCATCGGGTCAATATCAAAGACACCACTGACCTTTAGGATCTGAGGGTTGGGGATGACCAACAAGTTCCATGGCGGGGTGTATGTGGGAGTGTGTACAGAATAAATGTTGTCGTTGAGTTCACCACACAGAAGGACGTTATGGTGGAAGATAAAAAACAAGAGCAAATGTATTGATGGCCTTAATGTTTTTAAGAAGATGGAAATGTCTTTTCTAGTATGTGTCTTCTCATCAGGTTGCTGATTGCAGCAGTTTCACACCTCTCATTTCCAGGGCCTCACTAACACCCTAACACCCCAGACGCCTCCTCAACCCTCCCCCATTCCAGAGCCTCTTTCTGGGGTCATTATGGGCTCTGACATGCCCCGCTGGCTCCATGAATGTTAATGCCCAGTGGAGGGAGCTAGGGCTCCACACATGAGCTTGTGCTTGCACAAAAAGACACACACACACACCATTTTGAGTCATTTTAGCAAAGATCCAGGTTTTAATAAGTGATACTATTTGGAAAAAAAATCAGAAAAACTCTAGGGAACCAAAACAAGCAAGTACCTTAATTGATATTAACTTTAAACTCCTGTTTAGTTGTGCAGCCCATGCTGAATATTTTTTCTGAATTATAAATTAATCAAACCTGACTGTTGTTCCTCCTTTCTCCTCACTTTTCACCTCTGTTTACTCTCCTGCCTCCTTTTGCCTCACACTTCCTGTTTCTCTCTCCATTGTTCCTTCCTACTCCTCTGTCCCCTCCCTGCTTGTTGAGTATTCCTGAGTAGAGGAGATCAGACACTCCACTAGAATAAGAATTCCTGCATTATTTGATCATCAGAGTTTATTGTAATCCTTGACCCTGGCCCTGCATTTCAAACACAGATTGCGGATTAGGGTGCTTAGGTGGCCTCTGTCAGTGTGTGTGTGTGTGTGTGTGTGTGTGTGTGGCTCATGATCAGTAATAATATAATTCAAGTGGTGCCTTTGTCCTGGTGTGCAGGTGTGTGTTTTTAGTTATATCTTGATGATAACAGCAGACTGTGTATTTTTTGGTAACATGTCACTCTTGATGTACATTAACATGTTTATGACCTCAGAGATTCATTTAATTGCTCAAAACAAGGTCAATTCTTTGGTTTAGTTGGAAATGTGTGGAAGTTTAACATCTTCTACACCTTTTTGATATAATTTGAAATTCTTGCCATGTTACCACAACCAGGTTCCATTTTTGCAAACCCATCATGTCCATATTCATCTGCCAACCCTATCATGTCCATATTGTCCATCATCACTTTACACTGCAAACCCTGCTTGAACCTCATACAACAAATATGCACAGATATACAGTAAATACCTGCAGATATTTGAGCTAATGTTAATAAATTACTTTGTCAGAACTTGATGTGACCTTGAATTTACTTCAAGAATGATGAAACAGACAGTTGACTCAAAGTTGAGTGTTAGAAGTTGTGAGAACTTCACTTCTGCTGCTGGATGGACACTGCTTTGGTGTTTGAAATGAAGGAAAGTAGGCGGCTGGTGCTCTGTAAGTGTGTGGGTGTGGGTATGTGTTTGTGTGTGATGGAGTTGAATGTGACTCCTATGCCAATGTCATACAGGCGTCGTGTATATTTTTTCCAGTTATTGCTGTCACTGGTATTTGTTGTGGTATTGTGTGTGGGGGATTACTGCAGTAGTAATTAGTAAAATTATGTAATTATGTGACATTATTTTTTTTCATTACTGTGCAGTCGATTCTGGAAACCTCTGCAGCTCAGACCTGCTGTGAATGTTCTGCTTGTTTGTCTTAACATGTGATTGGGGCAAATAGAATTTGTCACTTGTTTCTGATGTTTTCATGCTGCGTTGAAAGGAGACCAATCAGAACAGCACAGAATGGCAGTTTGTTTTCCTATTAAATTTTTTCAAAAATGAATCCAGTGAAAACATTTTGCCACAGCCATTAGGCTGGCTGATCGCTAATAGCTTTTCACGTGGCTATAATCAAAGATTTCCAGGTTGGATTCTTCAAAAACAAGTAAATTTTTGAATAGATGATATCTTAGTTGGCCTGATTGTATTTATTTTTATTGATGTCTATTGTGTAGTGTTACGTCAAGGAGTGGGTAACCACTTGACGTTTTGCCAGTCCATTGCAATGACAAACAACCGTTCAGACTCACATAGTCTATAGTTCATTTCTGGTCAGATCAGATTTGGCCACAGAGTGACAGCTGCCAATGAAGATGCACCATTTTAGATTTTTAATTTGTATTTTCTTTTGTATTTTATCTGTGTTAGTTATTTTCACAAAGAGAAAGAAAGTTGTTGCTAAAGATGTTGTTGTTTTTATTAATTAAATGACTTGATATTTTATATTTTGTGACCCCTAGTTTGAAAACACAGCTCTGACTGATCCTCGTTTGTACAACAAATTATTATACTATATCAGTATTATTGTTTTTTTGGTATGGTATATCGCTATTATCTGTATTTTTCTTTGAATTTGTCTCTTGGATAAAAAAAGATCAGGCTAATATGAAATTCATTAGCTGCGTTCTTAGTTATGAAGAGTAAACAAAACTTTAAATCACACAATGGAAGTGAGAAACAAAAATGAAATGGCCAACGCCAGAGTGTACAGAGGTCTGCGTAAATTACAGTTAATGAGTAGAAAGGAAATAAAGCCTAGTAAAACACACACACACACACACACACACACACACACACCTTATTGACATGTCCTGACGTCCAATAGCAGGACATTTTTATCAGCTTGTACACCAGTCTTACTTTCCCAATAACTTTGACAGCTTTCCATTGAAGTGTGTAAGACAGAGAGAGAGGAGGTGGGAGTTGGGGTGGACTGGGGGGCATGCACAAGCCAGACTGAGCTGCTTTGGGGAGAGAAGAGAAAAAAAAAAATAACACACTTCCAGACTGAATAGTGCAATGGTAAGGCAATTGAGTGAAAGAAAAATCACTCCTACATGTATAGTGGCAGGCAACGGAAATTTCCCTAGAACCCCAATGACTGGCTATTAATAAATGGAGTAAAGGGCCTAATGAGAACAGAATGCTCTGGAGGAAACTCATCTCTTCTCTCTGCTGCTCTCTTCTCTTCTTATCACTCTGTCATTCACACCATATACTGGTAATGAAGTCACAGCCACTAACAGTCCTGTTAACGTGGGGTCAGATCCTGGTTTTCTCTCCACGTCGATGTGGTGATGTCTGCAACTATTAGGAACAAAAACAGGAATATACATACATATATATGAGACTAACCAACTAACTATTATTATACCATAGGATTTTTGTCGATTCTGTATATGTTATTATTGCTTCTCACAATACCTTCTCCATCACTCATCGTAAATGTTACCTCATTTTGTATTGTAGCGTGGAATTTTTTAAAGCATTCATGCTACCAGTGAATTAGTAAACGCAATACTTTATCACAGGTCGACTGGATAACACAATTTTACTGGAAAAATCTTTATATGATAACAATGGCCTAAATATGCTACAACTAGAACATGCACAAAATTATACAACAAAAAGTATTATTTAAGTTTTTGGGTAAAAATTGTGAAAATGAGAACATTTAATTTTGTTGATTCGAGTCCTTGATGACACAACACAGGTCCACTTACACTGTATGTTTGCTGTCCTGCTTCTTATTCTCTCTATATATGACATTTGTCTCAGCAAGAAGAAGAAGTTACAAAAAATGAGGCAAAAAAGTGCAATGTAATACATCATCTGCTCACCCCCGAACCCTGACCTCAACCACTGCAAATTAGAAATCCTCCTAATCCCTTTCTGTTACTCTAATCTGACCATAATTCTAAACCTTAACATAAACTTTCCCTCTCTAAGACCTGGAAAATTGTCCTCAGAGAAAAGTGTCCAAAGAACAGTAGTAATGCTCATATTAGCCCATAAAAAGTTCCCAAAAGAACCCGCAATACCAGGATATCACATAAACATACACATTTACAGTACACAACATTACAGTACACAACATCCTATTTCTGATAGTTGAACTTCTTGAAGTTCTTTAAAGTTGCCGTTTGTAGTTTAACAAACCAATTTTTGCTTTTGTGTAAAAGTGTTCCAGCTGCGTCCGTTTGTTTGAGGTCATTACGTTGATGCTGCCGAGTCCCGCACAATGAACTGCTGTGACACACAACACTGCCATCTAGTGGAGTCTAAAGGTCCCTGCCGTATTTGAAATCATCACAAGGGAAATGGAGTCTGACTCCCCTCTTTCTCTCTCTCTCTCTCTCACACACACACACACACACACACACACACACACACACACACACACACACACACACACACACACACACACAGTGTTGTGACATTATAAGCAGTCTTTTCAGGAGATTTTGTCCCTGGGAGCCATAAAGCTGCTAATGTTGGGACAATGGTACAAAAAATGGGGTCTTGGGACCTGAGGCTGGTCCTTGAGGATGATTCTGTGGGGTCCTCTCCAAAATGACAAAACAGGTAATTTTATGATAATTTGGTTAATTATGGTGATGTTACAGAAGCTTTATTAGAACAGTTTAACTTCACGGCTTTTAGCGCTGATGATTATGTAGACAAACACACTACCTCCGTTTCCTTGGATATCCTGTGAGTCTGGGGAGAGAGTATGTGCAGGGCGGGGTCTAGATTTGGTCTGGTGTTTACATCAGCGTCACACCATAGAAGGTCATCGTCGCTGTGCCACTTAACATAAATGCCACCTAAATATGCAGAGCTGCATTTTAATTGTGTATATGTGTATTTGGTGCCTATGTGCAGAGTGTGCTTTCTGAACTACACGCTCTCTGAATTGTGACTAACAGAGAGTGCATAGGGGCTCAAGTTAATGAGTTTGGGTGAGCAATGGTGGTGGGGGCAGCTGGTGAGGGGGGCTGTCTTCAGGGGCCGACAGGGCCCACTGGCTCTTCTCTCTCACAGCAAGATGGAAATAGGGACACAGTTATTTTCATAGCAGGGAGAAGAACATGTGAACCAAAGCAGCAATTGATAATTTGATTATTTGGAAGATGGAAAGAAAGAAATTCTGAAATGACTATTTAAATAAAAAACATCTAAATATTGTCTTGATCAAATTCCATGAGCTGCAGCATCACATTTTATGGTTAATAATCAGAGAGTCAGTCACTTGTGTTGTGTTCAGCTGCAGGGCGGCGTCTTGTGTATTTGTCCAGGTGTGATCCCGAATCTTTAAAACACACATTTTTGTACTTTTGTACTATCTGCACTTGTTTAAGGATTTTAGAGGTTGCACCATACAAAAGGTTCAGGGTTCTAATCCCTCTTACAAATTGCGGTCTGAATTTCTGCAGTCACTTCCTTGGAGTGGATCTGCTGATGTTGAGCTGGTGTTAAAGGAGAATGAAGAAGGTAAAATAAACAAGAGAAGAATTTTAACTATAATGTCACACATTTTAATATACACTGTAATGAACAATGGTGTTTTGTGATGGTTGGTTGTTGTATTTTGATTAATTTCAGCATAAGTAAAAAGATGACCTAACCATCCTGTAATAGTTTCTGTAATAGGCATTTTAGTATACTTAGTATACTGTGTGTGTCAAACAAAAGACAACAACAGTTGGGCTCCGTTTAATTACAACAGGAGTAAAGTTGATTTAAAGCCAACAGTAATTATCCCTGTACAGTCACCTGGAATCAAACACTAAGCTCTAAGCACTTGAATGCATCTTTTCTTTAATTATCTTTGATGACTACAGTGGATTTCTGTGTGATGAAGCACCATGTCAAGTTGTATAACAGTGTAACCAAGTCATGTGTCATTATTAAACAATAGTATTTAGACAAAAACCAGCAAAAACATTGTTTTGTTGGATTTTAGATGAGTCCAAGAATGACTTTTCTAATTATTCATTTGATGACTTTTTACCGTCTTCTACTCTGAGTTCCTGTTTTGGTTTCGTTGTATGTAGGTTTCCTGACTCTTGACCATGTGAATAATACATGCATTGTATTGGTGTTTGCAAACAAAGCCTTTCTGAGCCATTAGTGTGACAAAGCTCTCTCCAAATCAGTCTGGATCTGTGCTGGAGCTGTTGTTTTCTTCGGATTGCATCTTTAGATTGATGATGGCGGGATTATTGTAATATTGATTCACCTTTATTGAAGGACGATGCCAGGCGAGCCGTTTGTTTTAATCAGCGACTCCTTCACAACTTCTTCTCTTTTTACGCTCGGCTGTTTTTATTGTTTCCTCTGTCCTCTGTGCACACCGATCATGACCCGCACACGTCTCTGCCACCACTTCTCTTCTCTTCCCTCTTCCTGTTACTTGAGCTCCCTCTTCGTCGCTCGCTTTCCTCACTTTTGTCTTGTGCCTTGATATTTCTCTTCTATTTAAAGGCCACCAAAGATCAAGCTTTAGAAAGACATTTCAATTTACTTACTGGCCTTTGGAAAGCACCCCCGGTTAGATTTGGGTGCCACGGTGGAGTTAATGGTGTATATCTGTTAAATGGCAAGCATGAGCCACAGCATCGATCAAATGTGAGAGGGAAGATGGCAGTAGATATAACAGCAGGTACAGAGTATTATCTCGCTGTCAAGGAGAATAGAGACTTCAAGCAGATGTGGATTATCTGTTTTATTATGAGCATTTCATCCCACGACCTCCTGAAACAAAGGGTTTCCTTTTCCTGGCTCTCCTGCAAGGGAGTGGGTGGGTGGATGGAGAGGGACACAGGTACAGAACAGCCAACTGTGACTTTTTCACTCCATTTATCATAGAGAGCCTGCAGGCTGCAGGCATCAATAACTTTTAAATGGGAAAATGGCTTTACAGTAAAGATTACACGCATTGGGGATATTTTAGCATATCAGAAATCAGCATTTTCCCCTTTTTGCTTAAATGCTTTTACGACCCTGGGGTGAACTGGCCCTCAGTGAAACAGACACCAGGTCCCATTTCCAGATTATCGTGTTATGGTCAAGACTGACGCACACGCACGTCCCCTGATGATAGTTTTATGGTCTTCTCCTCTCAGATTCCTGTGACTCAAACACTGAAAATTATAATCTACTTTTAATATTACTGGTAAAGTTGTTCCTGTCACTGTTTGTTTGTTTTTCAGTAGTGACTCTGTGACTGTACTTAAATGGCAGCGTCCTGCTTCCTGTGCCCTTTCTACCCTCATCCACTATTTTTCAGTTTCTTAAGTTGGTGTCTATTAATAGTTGTGGAACACATTCAACACCATTCTGCAAAATTTAGGAGCCCGACCAGTGGTCGTTGAAGGTGTTTCTATGTATCTGTGTGTTCATGGCCACAGCTTTCTAGTTGACATGGATCAAACTCCCTTCTCTTTGATCCTCCTCCTCTCTCTCTCTCTCTTCCTCCCTTCTTCTTTGCTCTTCTCTGTCCCCATCTGTCAAACCCACAGAACTGAATCAAGGACACAAGGTAAAGGAGTTGTCATTTTTAGCTTCATATGTTTCTCCCCCTGACATGACAATACTCGAAAAACAATGAGTGACCCAGTTGCAGAATTCCAATTAGTATTAGATATGCAACAGTTGAGATTAGACTGAGCTTCACTCCTCTGTGGGAGCAGGAGAGAGGGGAGTTCTAGCTGCTATGATTCACAGCCCAAGCCTTAGTGTTGAGATATGATATAGTGTGTGTCTGTCTGTGTGTGTCTGTGTCTGTCTGTGTGTGTGTGTACCATTGTTCCTTGCATTCACTCCACTAGTGTCCCTGACACCACGTCTTTCGTCCATCGCCAACCTTGTACTCCACCCTCTGTGCCTCTCTGACTCCCACTTTTAAACACAGTTGGTCGGTTTTGAAATTCAATCTGTTGACTAAAACAATATTACCTGTAAAAGTCCATGACCATTTAGAATTGATTCAATAGTTTTAGAAGTAAATATTAAAATAAAAACTCATGGATGAGCTGAAAGTAGGTTGGTGGAGGGAAAATAACAAAACCCATTCACTCCTTCTCAGGGAGTTTATACCACTTCTCCTATTTAGATTATGGATCAGGTCACAATCAGCCAATGGAAAAGTATTGACAACTAAAGTTGCTGCATGAAATATTCCACTGCTGCTGTGAACAATCCATCACTTTTTATTTATTTCATTGAACAGCAGGCTCCAGAAAATACTCAGAGGTTGTTCTCAGTCTTTACCCTGGAAACTGGTCAGTGGAAGAAAAGCCCCTTGTGTAACATTTACTACCACAGATTTTCAAACTATCTCCTCACATCATATTTATCAGAGCCCAAGTCTGATTTGTCATTACTTGCCACATAATCTCAGTGCTGAGTGTGACAGCTTTAAGGGGCTATGCTAAATTGGTTTTGAACATGTTACGGTGACAAGTACAGGGTCACGTTGTCCTTAAACTTCCCACTCTGTAGCTCGGGCTGACACACTGACAGCACATCCAGTCCAATGGTGACAGTTTAGGGTCGGACTCTTTGTCCACACTTCTCCTCCTCAGTCCGAAAACTTGGCCCGAGTGCATTAGAGGAATCAGATTACACCAATGTGTCAGCCTTTGACCTTCAAAGTGCAAACACATCTATATATGTTGAATTGGACACGTCACGGTCTGGTCTTAGCCGTGGATAAGCTCCCGGCACATGAGCTAAGACACATCTCAAAGGGAGGAGCTCAGATGGATGCAGTTATTAATATGTGCTTGCTTCCCTCGTTGAGATTCAGAGAGGATAAACAGAGATGGGGAGGATTAGTTTGTGGGGCTACAAGGACGGGCAGCGAATTAGCAGCAGCCCTGCTCATACCGGTTTGTTTTTCTGCACTGTCATTTATGTTCAAGGCTGATTGGCACAGAAACTCTGATGTGGCGACATGGTCAATTTGGCTGCTAATTCCTGCCTTGGTGCTCAGAAGGCCTGAAATGATGGCCCCCACTTCATTTTTATTCACTGTACCCCTGAACGTCTCTGTCAGATTACAGCCCTCAGCCCTCATCTGAATTCATATTTACATTCTCTACAAGTCATATTTTTTCATCTATTTTGTGCCTATAGATCTTTGTACAATCCAGGCCACACTTAAATGTAAACATGGGGATTTCTGATTGTAGAACTAGTCACTGCTTCCTTCTGAAATAATAACCAATGTCACAGTAATGACAAGGTTGGAAGTTATGCAATTTCCTTCGGGATAATAAAAGTATTCTGATTCTGATTCTGATAAACATGCAGAATGCTTAAAAGGTGAGTTTGCATGCCTACTGCATCCTGAGTCACTTTAAGAAGTCATTTCAGCATTAGTACTCTACAATTTGTTTAGTACTTTAATGGAATATTTACCACTGAACGCTATCTTGCATTGACTGAATCCTCCATCGAACCATTCATCTTGATTGGCTTATTTGTTACTAGTTTGTGGGGGCAGCAGTCTCCAAGGCCACAACCCAAATCATATTACACCTGGCCTAGTGGTTAACGAAGCAGACCCGGGTCCACAGGGCTTTACAATGCACTATGAAGATTAAACCACAATAATTTCAAAAAACTTTTTTTTCATTTTTTTATCCATTTTTGCTACTGACCTGTTGCATGTCTGCTTAATTTATCCTAAAATAAAATAAAATAAAAACAACGGTCTGATTGAATATAGCTGTAGCTATAATCAGTTCCAATGAAATTATGTAATTGAAGTAATTGTTTTTTTCAAAAGTTGAAAAAAAAGTCCCTCAAATATGTGTAAGGTTTGACATCCAACCACACAGTGATCACGGCTCAGCCAAATGTTTGGCTCACAGGCCAAACTTGGGTTTCAAATTTGACATCATCAACTGTTGTCAGCTGGTTGTACTGGGCCATATCTGGCTCATGGGCCGTAGTGAGACCAGTTTTGGTTTAAATGAACCCGACATCTACTGTCAGTGCTCCAGAACCCTCCACACTGAACAGAACATTTGAAGATGAATAATGACGGCCACAAAAAGCCTCGTCATCAATGACCTTTGAGGCAGTTTTTTTTAATTTGACAGATTAATAAACATTGCAATTCAACAATTCTACTACTATATTCAGCCAAAGGCAATATGTGAAAGTGTTGCCCGGAGAACACAGCCTGGTGACTATGCCTCCACATGTCTACAATCAGAAGAACAGAAACTAGAAGCATAACCACACTGGTGTCTCAAGTCTTGATTGTTTTTGTCTGTCTCAGCACGGTCCTGTGTTCCTCACCGTGAACTGAAATGGTATTTGGGAGACAAACAACTTCATTCTGCCGTGCATCAGTAATTAGCTGTGGAATTAACGGGCTTGACGTGCCACCACAGATCAGCCAGCCCTCCAGGGAGGCCCGCGGGTCCAGGCAAGCTGCATTTCCAATTATTGTGTTGAATTGCTAATTTAGTTATTGTGCCTGCCGTAATTGTGATGGGTATTGGGTGTGGGATTCAATTTGTTTTAAATATTTGTGGGCCGGCAGACTGGTAATAGAGCTGACCTATCTGTAGGCCTAGTGTGAAAGTTTGGGGGGAAAAGCAGAAGAAAAAAAAAAAAAACAAAAGACAGAGACTACAAAGATGTTTTATTCCCCTCATCATCCACGCAGTCAGAGACACACACTCAATCTCCCTCTCTCAAATCATCTTAGTATGATCTGCTTCATCCCTTCTAAGACTGTTGAAGTTAAAAAGCCTGAAATTTAGAAAAATAGCACTTTGATCATCAGGGTGCGAGGCTCAGCAAATTACAAGGGGAGAACACTGAGGGTTTGGCTTTTGGTTTGATGAGAACTGTCAAAGGAGAAGCTGCATTCTTTTACTGAAAGGTTGGAGCTGTGCAGCTGAGTATCATATCCCAACAGGAAGGCAGCGTTATACGGATGTGAAAACATATTTGGGATGTGTTTGGTGGTAAAAGTTTCACCTCAGAGGGCGTTTTTAGTCTTCTCTGTAAAACCGTTTCAAACTGCAATAATATTAAACATGGATGGGATGCAATGCTGTTATAAGAGGTTATGTGACTGTCAATAAAAATAGATAATGAACCCAAATTTAATTAATTTATAAAAAAAAAAAAAAAAGCTACAGTTGTTTTTAATATATTCTGTTCAATAAGAGATTGTTACTTTTTCTTAACATTTTAAGATACATGCCTTTTTTTTTGATTTCCTTTACAAAAATAATTTGGTTACAGGAAAAAAATATTTGGTCAGAGTATCATGAGTGGATGCAGCCGTCCATCACACGCAGCAATAGTCAACGTTCTCAAAGTCAACATGACCCATCTATGTAATGTATAGTAATAATCTTACATTCCAATAGACCAGATACTCACTGTCAGTGTTAAGTGCTCCCAAGGACAACTGACAGACAGTTGATAAGAGCAGAACAATTTCTTCAGACTTCCAAGTTCATAGTTGAAATTATGTAACTGTTTTTACATGTATCGTCAACCTCTTTTTTTGTCTCCTGAAGCATCTCTTAATGACGTAGATGCCACCTCTGGTCCCCTACACACAGAAAAGAAGGTTAACAATGACATAGTTAGCTCACTTTTTGTATTTCTTTAAAAATCTGAAAAAAAACAAAACAAAAACAACCTGTGCAATTATTTTATGAAGTCCTTGATATATAGCATCTGCATATGTATGGACTAACAATGTAGATTATCCTTATTTCATTCAAGTAGCCAAATGTTAATATGAATTCAAGTTTAAAAAAATTTATTCATATGTAAATAAAGTCATGTTTCAGGAGAGTCGGAGAGATTTGAACTAAATACCAGTTGAGGATTTATTGTTTCAAATATCTACTGGCTGTGAGAGTGTGTGCACATGTCTAATCGTGTGTGTCTTTGCTTTCATCTGGACGATGCAGCCTGTGCGTCGGCCTGTTCTCACATGACCTTGAGGTCAGTATGAAAGACTGGGCCGTGAATGGAACCTCTTTATGTCTTTGAAAACCTCTTGCCCACCTTTTATGGAAATAGTACAAGTACAAACATACAGAGAGACACTCATGCAAAATGCACAAACACAAAGGGTGCATGTGGAGAAACTCGCTCGCACAAACACAGATGAAGCAAAAACAGCCATTTAACACCTGGAGGGTGTTTGATCATCAGTCAGGTCCACGTCTCCCAAACCTTCTCTCCTAACCCTCCCTGTGTGTTTGTTCTATAAGGTTCAGTGACAACAACATTTCGTGACCACCAGCCAATCTCCATGTAAAACATTGTTTCTTTGATGCTATGTTTTCTGCAAACCTTTCATTACTTCTTAGTGGAACGTCTTTGGTCATAAACCAGACAAAAATGCATCTAGTTTTCCAACATGATAGAATTTAAGAAACAAAGTCATAAAGGTCCTATGATCAGTGTCGTATTTTCAACAGACTTCATTGGCGTTGGAGCATTTTCTCACACAGTAACACAAAGTTTTGTTTAATGTTGTCGGTGTTTATGTTGTTTTACTTTTGAGTTATGTTTTATTTGTTCAGTTTTTAAACAACGTTTAACTTTTAAACAAAAGTAAAAGAATAAAAAAATGGATATTTGTTTTGGAAGAGCCTGGCAGTATATATATAGGTCAATCAAGAACAGAAGGCTAGGATCACAAATTTTTGTATGAGATCTGAGTTTAGGGACGTTTTATGATAGTCATTACTTTTGCAAAGGGCTTCAGGATGCATTTTAGCTTGTGTCCAAACAGCACTCCAAAATATCACAATCGAAAAGACACATATTCACAGCATGTTTAGCAGAATCACATTGAAAAAACAGCAGTGCGCTGTTCCTGCTGCAGCCGTGTAAAATGGCAGCCCGGCCTTTGAGAGTCAACAATGGGGCAGAAATGTAATCAAACCAATGTGATTGCCTTGTGATTCATGCCAAAATTCATCTAATCTTACATTAGGATACATTAATCTGCTTTATAATTGACATTTTAAAAATAGCACTTATGAAATTAGCAGAGAAAAGGGGAAAAAAAAGGCTTGTATGGTCAATTACAACTAACACTTGGACTTGGCACGTCAGCCATTGGACACAAGCCATAAGTATTTAAATTACACAGAACCAGAGGGCCTGATTACAGCACTGCCGAAATTAGAAGCAGTAATTGTAGTTGCAGGTTGACAATGGGAAAAATGTCTTTATGGCCTAATGCACTGAGGCTTCATATGAAAAATGGCATTTAGATGTAATGTCAGTAAAAGAGGCATTGACCTGTCAACTTTTATTTATGTCATGATCAAATTAAGGTAAAACTAAACTAAGATGAAAATGTACTAAATAAAATAAAAAAAAAATCTGTTAGTGAAAAAGATATTGTTACATCCTACTTGACCACTCAACAGTCAAATCCATGATAATCACCTGGTTATGAAACAACAGCGCCCCCTAAGTCACAACCACAACCACTTAAATGACATATTTATACCTTTCCTTATACTACAAACGTTAACAGGTAAAATCCTACCAAACTATTAACTATAAGTAAGTGTTGTTTGCGTATTTCAAAGTAGATTTTAGAACTCAGAGTTTTTTTTCCTTTGTAAGCCATACATTTGATTGTTGATTGTTGATTGTTGGATTTGTTTTGTTTGAGTTGTTCTCATTGGGAACATGTTTGTTATGGCTGTCATGTCTAAGTCTGACTCATCTGATTATATATATCCATGATTATGATGTGACATGTTTGGAACTATATTACAAGGTAAAAGGTGAATACAACTAAGTATAAAAATGTTTTTCAGAAGAAGTATTTGTGTTTTGATAAACAAAAAATAAGAATGTGCAGATCTTGGTTTTATCAGTAGTTGACACAGTTGTTCTGAAACTTACAATTACATTTATTTATGTCACCTGTTTAATTAGATAAATAAAATCAACAATATAAGAAAACCTCCTGATGCATTCTACGAGCGGAAAAAATGCTTTACAACTTTTCCAGGAGCTAGAATCAAAGAGTAAAAATTCAATATCCTTTTTAACATTTTGCACCTCTTCATGGTTTTGTACAAACAGATAAAGCAGACAGAAGTCATCAGAGCAGCAGCTGCAGCAGCAGCAGCCTGTGGCCAGGAGCTGGTTAACTCTTTGGCCTCAGCTACAAAGGCACAACACGAAATGTCACAAATGAAAAACTCAAAGTTTCCCAGTCACTCAGAGGAAAGGAAAAATACCACAGCCACACCACGATACTGCCTTTTGGTCTTGACTTGATACGGGCAGAATGCATATTCATGAAGTAAGCAACTTGTGATCCCAAACAAAGTAAAGCCCTGGCTTAGGGAGATTGGGCCCGTCGTTAATGACTTCTTCGTTTTAAGCCCGCATAAGAAAGCCCCCGATTTCCCCGCGCTTGTAGTCCATGAGAATATTTAATACCGTTATTAATCATTTTTAATCCGTTTGCTTTTAATTAAGAAACAGCATGTTGCTGTCCTATCAGCCTGTGCCAGCGCACAGATTAATTGTAGCTTAAGATAGCCGGCCGTGATTGGTGTAATGTATTAGCTAACAAGACACCCGGCTTCTAAAGATACTTGTACACTACCTTGGGAACTTGGCTCTACTCCAGGGCCTCCCCTTCTTCTCTCCCGCTCTGTCTCACTCTCTTTTTCGCTCCTCTATCTCACATCCCACGTGTCTCTCTTGTTTGATGCTGTAGTCGGGCATCTTTGGGAAACCTACTCTCTCATCTCTCTGTGCTGCTGTGTTTGTAGCGCTATCACTTTGATGGCAGCCGAGGCTATCCCTGATGAGGGAACATGGTGAAAGGAGCCTTTCATTCTCTCCCTGGCCGGGGCTTTGCTCTGTAACCTATAGCCCCTGGTGCCAGGCTGCAGATTTGCTCTGTTTGACTAACTTGGGCCCTTGTCTGGATTAGGATGTCAAGGAAACCGTGTCATTACGGTTACATCCACATTATGCTGCAGTGCAATTTTCTCCTGCTATGCTGCGCCAGAGAGAGAACCTCAGTCTGGGCATGAATTGGACTCGGTTGACTTGAGGGAAAAAGTCCAGCATCAGAAAGAAACACTGGTCCAAAGGCCATGGTTTTTAGTGGCAGTTCATCCTGTCAGCGATGGCCCACTCTGTTATTTCTTTGATTATTGACATATACAATAGGAAGCAAAGGACAAATATGGCTGAACAACAGGGAGCGCTGTGTTAATTCCTTGCAGGGGGGAGGGCTCTGTGTGTACTGTAAGCTTTATATGGTAATAGATGGTAATCGCTCTAATTAGGGTAATGTACGACGCAAAAGTAACATTTAAAACAGATGCTGATTAGATATTACAAATTGGCTACATTTAGTCACACAATTTGTGTAAATAGGTTCTGGAACAAGATCAGGAACTATATATTCCAGCCCAAAAGGTTTATAGAACCATGCAGTTAAAATAACGGATAAATCACATTTGTCTTCTTGTCTTCTGTTCCTTTTCGCTTGTCCCCATTTCTTCTTTTTCTTCAGGGGTTTCCTCATGAATCATCCTTTTCCATCTCCCCCTGTTCTCTCCATCTATTACTCGGACTCCATCTACCTCCTACCTGGTAGCTCCATCTTTAGGATCATTCTTCTACCAACATGTATCCACTGTCCCTCCTCTGAACATGTCCAAACCATCTCAATCTGTGGTCTCTAACTTTTTCTCCAAACCTTCCTGTCTGTGTTGTCCCTCTAATCACCTCAGTCCTGATCCTGTCCATCCTTGTCTCTCCTCAAGAGAATCTCAGCAGCATTTTTAACTCCTCCACCTCCAGCTCGGTCTCCGGTCTTTTTTTTAGTCCAATGCACCTGCTCACTGTAAAACATTGCAGCCTCATTTTGTTGCACTTACTAAAAATGAACTCTTATACGATTTTCAGTTTTGATCTAGATGTCATTAGTTTTTGTAAATAAAATGTATTTGTTGTCAAATTAGTGTTGAATAAGCTTTAGTTGGCAAGTTATCAGTGGAAAAACATAAGAGGACTACTTCCAGCGGCCGAAGAAGAACCTTTATCTGCAGGGTTAACCCACTAGAAATGTTTTCCAGTGTTCCATCTAGAATTGAAAGTGAAATAATGGTCAAAAATCAAGCAAGTTATTGTTTTTTTGTTTAACTTTGTTTAACAGCCGTGGTTTTAAGGCTATGCATCGTATAATGATTTTAAGATTGTGTTGCTATCAGTTTATTGTGAGGGGATGAATGGGTTCATTTAAATCAAAGAGTCAGGAGCGTTCATCAAGAATCAAAACAATACATTTCAGTGTCTCCAGTATTTTGTTTCTCAGGCTGGAAACAGGATAATCAGTGGTCATCATCAGTGCAGCTCTGATGAAAATAGACGGCTGACAGGAAAGAATAAGTTACACCAGTGTCCAGCGGTGTGTGTGAATGTGTGTGAGCTGGGTGTGATGGAAATTTAGAGCATAAAGGAACAAATAGATGGTTATTTTCTCTACTAATCTCAGCATCTGCCTCAAAGAGAATCTGTCACACTTTCTCTGTCTCTCCCTGTCTCTTTTTCTGTCTGTCTCTCTGTCTCACACACACATGCACAAAAGCATACCGCCCCACATACACACACCTAGACTAGTCTCTCATGTGAAGAGGAGCCCATTGTGTGAGATGAGACTTAGATTGGATGGCTCCCTGGGGAGCTGCTCTCTATTAGCTAAGGTGATCTAACAGGTAATCAGCAGATAATTAAAAGGCTTCACTTCTGTAATGGGAGGGGCTGGGGGAGTAGAAGTAGTTGTAGGCGCGCGCGCGCGCGTGTGTGTGTGTGTGTGTGTGTGTGTGTGTGTGTGTGTGTGTGCGTGTGGTAACCCATGTTTAAGCATGAGTGTTGGAAATGTAGTGCATGATACGTGTTCATGAACACGGGCACACATACGAACACACAAGTACATCCTTCCTGTGTACATGTGTACCTGTGCCTATGCACTCACTTGTGAATGTCATTAGGGCAGGAGGCTGGTGGTCGTTTTGTCTTATGATGGGACATGCATCACTTTTATAGACACGTCAACCTGCCTGAAAAAAGGTATGTACAGAATGAACATGGAAAGGCAAAGTCCAGGTCATCTGAGCCTGAGTGTCTGTTCATAACCCCGGGGACTGAGTCTGTGATCTATGAATTTGAGTTTCCCCACTGCATGGGCGTAGCGTTTAAATTCTCACATTTTTGAAACTAGTCAGAAGTTTTGTTGTTTTAACATTTGAATTATTGATTTTTCTGCTCAAAGCGTTTACTTCCTCCATAGAGATTCAGTGATCTCTTTCTTGAAAGTGTACAAAAATGTTTGTGGCCTCATAAGATTTTTGCAATATTCATACTGTGATATCATTAAAGCTAAAAAGAGCTGCAGGGGAATAACAAAATATATACATTGGGCTTTTGGAATACACTGAGAATTCCACATTTGGATTTAATAAAATACACAATAAGCAACATTATTTTCAACATATTTTTTTCATGTCACATGCAAGAATGCAAATTAGAAGAATCATCAGCTATTTTGCCAACACCTTTGAGAAAATGATATATGTACATAAAGAGTGCAACACAAATGAAAACAAAACTGCACCAACTAACCCAAAAAGTCATTGTCCTCTGCCAGTTTTGGTGTCCTTTTTCTTCCTTTCTCTTCCAAAGAGGACATTTTTATTAAACTATGCAGCCACTATTGTGTGGAATAGAGCTGAGTTGATAAAAATCCTTGGTCCACTCAATGGCGTTGCCTTCAGCTAATACCTTTCACTCACAGTAATAACCTTAATGAGCAGCAGTGAAGACCTACAAACCCTGCTGGCCCGGGGCCATTTACAAGCTGCCTTGTTGAACTCATGAAGGTTGTTCAAGGGTTAAGAGGATTCCTGCAGATACTGCTGAGGGATGAGAATGCACAGGTGTTTGTGACCGTGCTTGAGAAAGATCAGGGATTCTCAACTTGTTTGTTGTGACCTAAAAGTGTGTTGTGGGTCTGTTTTCAGTGGGTCACTGGTCTTTGTCACTGCAATAAAATGTAAAAGAAAATGTGTTAAAAAAACAGCTACTCTATAGTAATTTTTGTTGCCAGAAAAAGTTACTGAATAAAACCTTCAGAGAACTGGATGTTCTGCGAAATTAATTGGAAAAGTTGAAATTTTTCTTTGTTTCTTGTTATTCAGGGCTGGTGGTGCCTTCTGAAGACAGACCAATTGAGAACCACTGTGAAACTTTGAGTATATATTGTCAAAAGGAACGAGTGTTGGAAATGGCAATTATCCTCGTTTTAATCTGAAGTAAAATAAAAATAGTAACTCACTCTAATCCTAACTTCAAACTAAGACTTGAACTCCAAATGTTCACACAGAGACAGAATGTCCCTTTGCCAGTAGTGTCTTCCTAAGGTGTCCCCACCAGTGTAGAAACATCAAGGTAACTTAGGCTTGTCCTCAGTCATCGTGTCGACAGCAGCTCCTGACAGAGGCCTGTTATTAAGCTGGTATTAACAGATTGGTCAATGTCTATTTTCTGCTCCACTTAAAGTTTCGCCGCTGTGCAAATTGCCCCCACTTTTTAGAGAGGAAGTGCAAAACAAACACGAGTGGGACGTCAAGGTTTGTGCAGCTACCTGTGCATGTGTCACTGGTTTGTTTCTAACTTAAAGACAAAAAATGCAACAACTTCTTAACAGTGTGGTGATGTTGATGGAAGGATTCTGTGATTCTGACCCTAAACTGCAGGTGCAAGTCACTCCAAAGACGGTTAAACATAACTAAAAAAATATTTTGTGTATGTTGGTACTGCCAGTGTTGACAACTGATATTCTAACAGTCAGGATTTACTGTTGTTAGAGTTTCTTGTAAACTGTTTTGGTCTGAGCAGACTGAGCAGACTCCCCGACTGCCGCCCAAATCACCCTGCACCACACTGTGAGTCTTCCTGTGGGAAAGAGGCCACTGGAAGTTATGTGTGTTGTGACAGTGCTATACTCAGAGCACCGTCCTGAAGCCTCCTGGGGTTTAGTCCACCTCCTCAACCACCACGTTGCCACTTCCCCATCTTGTAATCAATAAATGAAACGGAAATGTTCTTTTGTCTGTTTAATGCAGCCACGCCATTTTAAAGAGAAAACTTTTATTTCTGCAATATTTCATGATAATATTTGAGGTAGTGTCTGAAAACTTTTTTCCACCATTGTATTTAATCCAACATTTCAATGCTGTCCTTAATATTAACATTTGTTTACCTGCACGAGGAAGAACACTGTCCTCTACACTGGAGCAGACATTGGCTCAGTGCATGTGAGAAGAATCTCTTGTGGAGAGCATTTAGAGCCAGTGGGGAGGTGGAAAGATGGAGCATTTAACTTAACTATAACACATACAGTGATGGCCTCACACTGTATGTTGTAATGTAGGCATTTAGCTCAGCAGGGGGCACTGAGACTGTGAGCAATGATCCAGAGACGTGTGCATGTGTATGTGTTGCCAATTTCTGAAAATTTGTCCTTGCATCTGCATGCTCCTTCCCATGTGTCCATGGGGTATGAATTTGTTTGACGATATACATTTGCTTCTGCAACGTGTGCACACACACACACACACACACACACACACACAGTCCCTGCTTGTTTTCAGTTAGTCTGCATGCACACATTTGGCAGAGGGGTGGGGGTTAAGCTGGTGCCGAGGTTCCTGTAATGAGTAAGCATTGGGTGGCCGGGGCTAAGATAAATGGCGAGGGTCTGCCACTAGTGCAGCAGTCAGCAGGATGCACCAGGGCCGCAGGCTTGTTTGTGCCAAATGGAGCTCACAAAATATCAAAGGCCAGCCATCCAGAAGACGCAAGCGTCTGACAAATTTTAAATTAGCCAGAAAGAGAGAAAGGGGTTGGGAGGGGAAGGGGATTACAGGGAGAGAGAGGGATGAGGCAAAAAAAAAGTCGAGGAAAAGAGGAGGAGGAGCAAGAGGAAGAAAACTGGGAGGCGTAGAGAAAGTGAAGGTGTAGAAAGTTAAACAACGTGATGCTTAGAAAGTAAAACAACAGGAAGTAAGACGGTGTAAACACGCACAACAGGATCCACCAAGTTAAAAGAATCTGAATTCTTAATTGTTCTGCCATTGAACCCGTTGTTTGTTTGCTGTAGGAACCATCGTCTAGATTATTGTCATTAACTACTGAGGCTGTTATTATTTCAAGCACAGTTATGTGGATTCGTCAGATGAGTTGGTGAGGACACTAACAGATGTGCTTACAAGAAGACAAAGCAAAAGAAGGTGAAGTAGGACCACGGGTCTTAACACATCTAACCGTCAGGGTAAAGGATTCCTTACCTGGTCAGGATTGTTGGATTGGAAAGTGGGAAAGGGAAATAAAAAATGAAAAAAAAAAGTGTTGTCAGTGAAACCTGAAGATAGATCAATATCTATCACTGTTACAGATGAAACGCTTCTGGCCTGTGAATATCTTTATATATCATTCAGTCCACCAGGTGGCAGTCATGTAGAATACACTGTACTGTCAGTTAGCTTAAAACTTTAAGAGTTTAGAACAACTGCGAAGAAACACAGAGGCAGAGACAGATACTGATCTATAGATGTGTTGTGGTTCAATTGTGTAGCTCTCTGCACATCCGCCTTGCCAGTGACCAGAGAGTCCTGGGTTTGATTCCCAGGGGAACCATTATAACCCTAATGGTGCCTCCTGTGGCAGCCATCGTCAGCTCCAAAGACTTACTGTGCACTGCCAACAATTATTATTACATCATTAGAAAAAATAGTTATTAATAGTAGTAGTAGTAAAAGTAGTAAGAGATATGGGTAGATGTGGTGGGTCTGAGAGAGCAAGAGAGTAAAACCACGGATGTGTCTTCAGGACCCAACATCATGACAAACCACAACCTAAGACAGAAGTTCTGCTTTTTACTTTTATTCAGTGTAACATTCATTAACACTGGAGTAACTGCTCTCTTAAAGTGACTTGTTTTTGGCAGTAAAACATTATCAAAAATAAAAATTAATTTCATCTTTATTGCCCCTGAAGAGTCCCTCAATATCTTCTAGTTGATCATGATCTACCTTCTGGACCCACCCCATAGGGAAAACTACACCCTCACCAACATGGATACACTCTCACTGCTTCATGTTAACATGATGCTCACTCCCACAGTTGGCATCACCCAGTCTTTACAGTCCTGTTTTATTTACCCCACCCCCACCCACCCCCCGACCCCCATGCACATGCACACACTCTTACATTAAATGAGACTGTTGTGTTTACCCACTAAAAGAGTTTTCTTTCACTAATGTCACTTCATGGTCCAGCACTAGCTTCCTCTAATCTTTTCCTACTCATTACACACAATTTCCAGCTTGTTCAGTGCAGGTGACGATTGGTTCCGTGCAGTGTGAGCAGCAAAAATTACCCCTGTTGTTTTTTGTCGGATTATAAATATATTGTTGATGAGGCGCTTACGATGTTTGTTTC
>JAFBJS010002081.1:274072-300450 GCA_016785265.1 Paraplagusia blochii | reverse complement strand
CAGGCCCGTTATATTCTAACCATTACATCGGAGCATTGGAAGAAACAAGTCGTCCTAATGACAAGGCAGACGATTGAAGAGTTAGACAGAGAAGAAAGGAACAGGAACAAAACTGGGTGGGAGGATATGTGCGGGAGGTGGGGGACAGGGGTTGCTGGGCCAGAAATAGGATAGGAGATGCGGGAAAGGGAGAAAAGGGAAAGGAATATCTGACAAAATTGTGATGAGATGTCACAATTGTAAAGGGGATTGGATGAGAAGGGAAGATGAGAATGGAGGACAACTGTAGGGAGGCAGAGGGGGCAGGAAATGAAGACAGGAAGTATTAAGGGTTTCTGTCCAACTTTTATGGAAAAGCTCTCTTGCTGATGGTACCGGGTGGGGGTGATGGTACAGATAGCAGGGTTCTGTGTAGTATCCTACACTTTGGTGTACTTTAAAAACTAACAGTAAACCTTGATTTTGTCAGTAGTGTTGGTTTTCATTACTTTAGAGGACATTTATATAGAGCTTCCAGGCCTTACTGTCAGTATAATTCCAAAATTAGGTATCATATATAACACACACATGTTTACGTATATGTTGTATATAATTATTATTGTTTTTAGTTAATTCTTGGAAATGCCTTGATGTCCTTCATATGTACATATGTACATTTTTTCTTTTTTTATTGAGGTCTGAGTGAAGGTCAGTGTTAGATGTTAGCTTCATGCTTCGTGATATATTTGGAACAAAACAAAAGCAACAAGAAAAATCCAAAAAAAAGAAGCCAGATCAGCTATTCTCCCCTTAACTCCGACACTTTCTTCTGCCACCACCTTCTCTCCCCTCCTGCCTTCTCCATGCATCTGTCCATATCTCTGCAGCGTAAGCACAACAGTTTCAGAGGTTACCACTCAATTAAGGCTCGCTGTTCATTTACAGCCATGACAATGACTAGTGTCTCCCTGCCTCCCCCTCCTCCTCCCTCTGCCTCCCTCCTCTAACCAAACTTGTAATTACAGTGTTGGACAGAGTGCCCCTCACTGACACTCTGTAAAATATGATCATCAATTTGGCCCTTATCCCTTCATCGCCGTTTCTCCCCTTTTAGCTGGGATGGGTGGTGTTACTCCTTTGCACCCGTGTCTCCCAGCGCGGGTCATTTCCCATCCACAGGCCTCACACACACGGCTCGCCTCAGCCCTCGCAACTGCCATGTGGCCGAGCTTCAAAATGAGGAATATCTCTGAGCACTATCTCCCAGTAATGAATTACTTTCACTTTTAACCTCAGACAGACATCCACTTGAACCCACGTCTGCAAATCATCTTTTTTTTTTTTCTTCTTTCATACACCTTAACCCCCCCGGTCTCCACCGCACGGCTTCACACCCCAGCACCATCACTCTTGAAGCACCACGCTCACTAAATACAAATATTAATTCAGTCCATTTAGAAGTTGCTGGAGCAAGCGTTTGTACGATGGCTTGATTGATACGAGGAGGGGGTCATTATGAGGGGCTCTCTTCTTCTGGTCTTCTCTGCGTGAAGACAGGTTCAGTAAAGCACAGGCGATCATAGATTATGAAGGGCGTTCATGCAGCCGCTTGAATAGAGCGTGAGATGCAGATGTGCACGTCAAGCACAGGGGGAGAATTTCAACAGGAAATTAATGCTTATGAGTCTCATTTCTTGAATTTAGGTGGGGAGGTGTTAAAGTGGCACAAAAACTATAAAAAAAAAAGTCAGCATGTTGAAGAATACATTTGAACAAAGGCCGTCACATCAGGAGGAAAAGACGGCTTTTACTCAGTTTTTCAATGGTGATGCATTGTCATGTACATTGTCATGATTTTTTTTTTTCGTGAGACAGATCTGGATTGTAGGCCGGTCAGTCAGTCAGTCAGGAGTTTTCTATGATCATTTTGTCCATGCAAAAAAAATCTGTGCGAGTCGCCTTAGACCTGCAAGCTGCCAGGATGTCACATAGGTGCGACCCACATAACTCTAGTGGGCTCACCACCCACAGGTCGGCTGACAGTATGGTGCAGTGTTATTTGGGTAGCAGTGGTGGAGACTGCTGGTCCTAACACCTGGTAACAGATAAGCAGATGAAGAGAAATGAATGGATGAATAAGTATACCATAACTCGAAGCCTAGGGGACCATAGAACCATGTCTACTTGATGAGAGGCTCAGTGGTCTTTCCTTGGTCAGATCTTCAGTGTGAACATGAGTTAGAAAGCGATAAAACAGTGAGATGCTCATCCCACATTCCAAATGCAGTTAATTTTTTCTGCCAACATTAGTATTGGATCTAGAAAAGGACCCGTAAACCTGTGAGGACAAACTCACGATAGAAAAAAAAAAGGGAAACAAAGCTGCACGCACTCACACAAGGCGCAGAGTGAAAAAGGAAGGTGCAGACACAGCTGTCCCTGGGACACACTGCTCCATATGCCCCAGTCAGTGGGGGAGAGCTGCTCCTCCCAAGCCAGCTAATCAATCACAGAGGCCCCATGTTCTCTGGAGGTCATCCTGGCTCCGCAGGGCAGGGTGCAGAACCCAGAGCACTGTGCCAATAATTGCTAATTCAGCTGAGCCACAGTAAACTTCTGCCCATGATCTGAACTTATGGAAAGTCAGAGGGAAGAGAGACAAAGGCTGTGAGTGAGTGAAAAACACGTGGAAACACGTGCTCAGGAATATTCAAACCTATCACCAGATAAGGATCTGTAATTACATTGAAATAGTAATGATTGGCCTTTATCAAGTCCATCAACTAGAACGCACCTTTACCTTGATGTGGAATTTCAATTAGGACAGTGTTCATGATCAGGCCTTTAATAATTAGTGATACCTAGTAGATAAGGACAGTTACTCTTCTGCCTTTTTCTAATTAATGGAATTATGTGAAGTTCTGTAAACTTCAGGTATTATTCTATAGTCTCCAGTCTATATTATACAGGTGGATATAAAGATTCAACTGTGTTAAACTGCACAATACAACTTTTTCACATCGTATTCTTATTGAAGAACACGTCTCTATCTGTCCTTATTGAATATGGTGTCTATTACATATACATATACTACTGTTTTAAAACACTTTGCACCAAAAATGAATTGAACTAAACTTGAATTCAGCAAGAGACAATTGGTCAACCCAGTGTCTCACAGTCCAAATAAAAATCAATGTGGAAATATATTTTTTGGATGTAATTGTGTGACTTCAATCCAAGGCAGCTGCTAATTCTCTTCCAAGAAGCTTGCACCATCTCCCACTGTCATTCCCCACTGGCCTGGGAGGTGTAATAGCCCTACTAATCTCCGAATAATAGCAGCAGGACTAGGGATGTGTCGCCAGGGGAGAACAGAGCCACACTGCCCCACAAAATCAATACTGCAGGCCCCTCAGGAGGACCCTGCCACCCCTGGGGATGTCAATACTGTCGATTAGGTATTAGAGAACATTTCATCAGAGAGTGACAGAAAAAGAGAGAGGAAGATGAGCATGTTGGTGTCTACGTGAGTGGGGGAACATTTGGGTGTTTGTTTATGTGCATACTGGGGTCATTATTATTGCGTGTAGGTGTCCACTGTGGCCTGTGTTTATGAGGCCCCCTTGGGGGGTCCCAAGGTTATGTGCCATCCTTTCTCACTATCGACAAGCCCTGTGACAAACTGGGTCGTCTAATTTCACTGCATTGTGTTGTATTTGCTTTTATAGACATGGACACAGCGCCACCATCCATCCATTATCTACCCTTCAATCCTTAGCACTGTTGCTGGGTGGTGTTAGAACCATTGGCAGCTGTCACCAGTCGACCCCACTACATATACAGTAGAAACAACTAACATTCACCATCACATTCATACAGTTCTATAACCAAGTGACCCCCCCATTGGAAGGAACCAGGGGAAAACACACAGGAAGGACATGCAACGTTCAACCCACAATACCATCTCATTATTGGATGCTAATTTTTAATGATTGAAATGAAACAATATATTCTAAGTAGCACTTCTGCAAGCAGAAAGTCCTGGGTTCGATTCCTAATGGCACCTCCTGCCACAGTGTCAGTTACAA
Organism: Paraplagusia blochii; assembly: GCA_016785265.1. NCBI lineage: Eukaryota > Metazoa > Chordata > Actinopteri > Pleuronectiformes > Cynoglossidae > Paraplagusia > Paraplagusia blochii. Next base: position 296,383 of record JAFBJS010002081.1, on the reverse strand, counting down.
AGAGTCACATTGAAAATTTTTATTTTTCTTGCAATTTTCCCAATTTTGGGGATAAATAAAACACTTAATAATCAAGATTTAGAATGGCTCTAGTAACAATTATGAGAATTATTGATTCTTCTATTTATTAAACTCCATCATCCAATAACATGCACTTGTCAACACATTAAGACCCCGTCAGGCAACAGCTGAGTAGATGAAGAGAGCAGAGTTAGTCAGACATTGAACTTCTCACACTGACCTCACTGTCAGGACTTAACACTTTGAAAAAAAATGAAGGAACTGCAAATGTCATGTCAAATCTTGATTGTCGTGTTCTTCACTTCATGCACTTTATCATCACTACTATCATTATCTCAGTGAAATTCCCAGATAATTCTACCACTTAGTGTTTTAGGCTTTAGGAACAAACTCACACAGAACAGCCTGGTTTGACAAAAATGCCAAGCAGACAAAAACTCCATGTCAGGACTGTGCTTGTTCTCACCTATTCAAGGCCACAGAATCAGCAGTACACTTGCTATGCCCCACTGCCTCTGTGCCCTGATAACCTCCTGCCCACTTACCACCATCTGTTACCTGGCACAACCCTCTCGCCCTGCATGCAGGGCAGGCCCTCAGTGCTGACTCCCCAACTATGCATGCACATACAAACACTACCATGGTCATGGTTTACTGTCCAGTAACGAGATTATCAGGATATCTGGGTATTTACCCACATGACCTCCACCCATAGGGAAGCTCACAGTGTGGTGTGATTTAGGTGGCAGTAGTGGAGAAAGATTTCCCTGGGACCTGGATGGCAGGATGAAGATGAATGAATGAATAATAACACCAATCTTGCACCTTCATGACTCACTTTATTATACTTCAGGATTTCACACTGCCAGGAAAAGTATGTATACATTTGTATTAGTTTCACCAGTCAGTTCTACCAGAACAGATGTATTTTTTTTTTTTTTGCACAAAGCTTTTGCTGATTTTTTTTTTTTTTTAAGCTCAACGGCAAAAGCATCGCTCAATAAAGAGTGAAATGATGCTCACAACCAGCAGCATCCGCTCCATATCCTCCTCATTCAGTCTGGTTTAGAAACTCAGCCTCTCTTCTGCATGGATAGTGTTGAGTCGTAGTTGTGAAAACTGAAAGACTTCAACGTACTGACCCACAGATTCAGAACCAAGTATCTTTCTCTTTGTTTAATGCCAAACACAAAAACATGTCTGTCCTTTAATGTTCTTTTGACCAATGTGACAGTGTGATGACAGACACAGGATTTGACTGTCATTGGACCAGTTCACGGCAGGGTCTCTAATCCAGTAGAGTGTTTGGGATTAGAATGCAGAGTTTACAGTGAAAGGCAGATTTTTTTTTTTTACATTTTCAGTTTCTAATCATTACACTGTAGTGTCCTCAAAGCAGCAGTTGTGCATGTTTTCTTTTCTTTTTTTGCTTTTTGCTGAAAACAGCAAATTTTCTTCACAGCTCAAATACATGCAGATGAAGAATATTGTAGTCCATAATTTGGAGATAAGTGTGAATCTAAATTTCTTTGGTCAGTGTTGCTACAGGGCAATAAGCCAACCTTGCTGTAATGAACAATTTTTACTAATAGGATACATTTTGAATAGACTATATTTAAGATGTCGCTCTCTCGAATCTTGGGCAGAATTCTTTGAAATGATAATATCTTCTTTGTCTTCTGTCTAAAACATTTGTCAAACACATGAAGTGGCTGTGGGGTCCTTGAAAGCACAACAGAACAAATTTCACCTTTTTTTACCCGGGGAATTAATGTTTTTATTTTATACACAGTAATGTAACTTTAATGGATAATATTCAATTGCTCTAACATTTATTTATTCACCAGTCATTAATTTTGTAAAGTCTCCAGTTTCAACGGGAACAGAAAAATAATTTGACACCTCAGGTCTATAAAAATACGCCAGACTTATAAGACAGACAGGAAAGGTCAGGAATTAACAGTGTTGTACTCAGAAACTTACAAATTCTGACTTAAGGATTACCAGGACATGACGGAACATTATGAAATGTTTTGTCCCAGTCCTTGATGTGTCCAACATTGTTTGACAGTCCAGCATAGAGACTGGCACAGTGTTACTAAACTGATGTGTCATCTGATATCAAATCACACGGTGTTAGTGCAAAAAAGAAAGAAAAGAGCAGGTGAGGATGTGCAGTGTGGCTGAGGTGTAGAGCAGAAATGGAAATTGAGGAAAGACGGGGTGACAGTGTGTGTGTGTGGGGGGGTGCAGGCGGCGTGGGGGGTTGCAGAGGGACAGAAATCTCTGTCTCAGCAAAAGTTTTCATTAAAATTTTGAGACAAATGATCTCTGTGTCCTTCTCCTGAAGCTGCCTGGGGCGTCATGCTATTTCTATGCAAATAACAACCTCACGCCTTTGCTCCTATTATTTCTGCTGGAGCTGCTGCAACATGACCCAGGAGAGGAGGAAGGAGGTGGAGGGAGGGAGGGAGGGAGCGAGGGAGGGAAATGAGGAAGGCTGATATGAAATGAGAAAGAAAAATATGAAGAGAAATGCAGTACAGAGGAGGAAGAGGGAGAGACGAAATGGCAACGGGCAGAGGGGAGGAGACAGTCAGAGAGACAGACAGGCAGGCAGGCAGGCAGTGTGTCTGTTGTCTGTGCGTGCACGTGTGTGCATGCAATGGACTCAGTGAGGTGTGAAAATATATAACACAAGGAACAGGGAGAGATGGAGAGCTAAGAACAACACAAAGACACAGCCATAATTTGTTTGGAGGCTGCCTTTCTTGTAATATATGACACCCTCAGCGCGGGCGCTTCCTCCCAGCACACTATTGTTTAACTGTATAGCACTTATACGACATTATCAGGACCGGTCCATCTCTCTCTCGCACACAGCTCAGGATTTACTCACTGGCCTGTTCCACTGCTGCACTTGGCTGTAAAATATAACTGTGTGGAGACGGCATGATTTTAATGTGCTATGTCCAGACTGCTTATTATGACCGCAACTGCCCCCGGTGGGTCAGCAAACACCCTGTGATATTTGGATTGTAGAGTCAGTTCCATGAAGTGGAAATCCCATCATGAAGGTATATATGTTTCACATTTAGCAAAACCCAGAGTCAAAGTCTCTGTCATTGGTGTGAAACTCCAGGGTTCACATCCTGGGAAAAATCAAATCTCAGTTTTGGCGTTGGTGCCTTCCATTGGACTCAATTTCTGCAACCTAGTAAAGGAAAAGATGGTTGGAAATGGATGAATAGATTCAGCAGAACTCTGATGTTGGTTTGAGAGACTGGACGTCCTCCATTTTTTACAAGAACCAACCAACTGTTGACATATGCCATTTTGGATTGGTTGTGTTCCAATCAGATTCTACAGTGTTGATGTGTCGACGTGTCGACGTGTCGTCACACTCAACAGAGAGTCAATGTGTTTGGCCAATTTTTGGCTGAGCAACAGTCTGGTCAGTCCCTACTCTTTACTCCTGCAGATAATAAATAAAAACCATCTTGGCTTAGTTTTTTTTATTTTCATAAGGAGTCCTTGTAAAATAATACAATTAAAAGACAGATTTATTTGATTAGCACTTGTGTTTCTCAAACAATGAAATATCAATAATAGTGATACTTGTACTTTGTTTTATAATCATCTTCAAAGACAACTTAACTCATATAAACACCTTAACTCCTGTTGTTTGGCCAACTGCTGCGTCTTCAATGTAGAAATACATCTCCAAGATATTTACATGATGTAGTAACTGGGATTGTGTGTGTGTGTGTGTGTGTGTATGTGCCTTCACCATCCACCTGTGCAGATGGCACCCTGCCGTCTCACTCACCTGCTGCCCTATGGGGGGTAACTGGCTAGCAGCGCTGCTAACCCAAACAGCTAGTGAACTGTGAAACAACTGCAGTCAAAACATCAGGTCGATTAGACACTAATTACGTAAACTGCCATATGGAGCCGACTGACCCGCTTTCACCCAAAACACAAAGATGTGTTTGTGTGTGTGTGTGAGCTGGCAGAGGGAATGAACACAGAGGCCCGGACCGCCCTGATACTTCAGAACCAACCGTTAGCAGCGACATATTGAATCCATTGTGGGGAAAATCGTTTCTGCAGAAACTTGACTGTTCACACATTTGCATAAGAACCTAAAATAATAAGGACAGAAATATTTAGTGAAGCAGTGAAATCAGTATCAGGAGGAAGCACAACTTTTTTGTCGCACACATGCAGAAATGTGTGTTGAATAGGAAATTCTCCTTGAATCCATTTTTATAACAGTTCATGTTTTCGTGCTGCTACAGGGAATTTCACTCACTGATATCATTTGTCATATTGGCAGCCATGAAACATAATGTCTTTAACTTTCAGGTATTTCCATTATCCATGAAAAAGGCTCACAGCGGTGTCTTAGTTAGGTTCAACAGAGGACGTGCAAATGTAAAATTCTTAGATTATTGAATGTTAGACATTAGAGCCAAGAATCAACTCATACTGGTAATACCTTTGTGCTAGAATCTGTTCTGAAACTCCTGCTTCTATAAACTCAACACCTCAGAAGACGTCTTCATGGACATCAGAATGGGCATGTCCTGACCTAAACAGCCAATCTGACGCTGCACCACAACGGACCGATCCATGCAGTTTCCCTGCCTGCAGACAAGATAGCAAAAGTAAAAGGCGCTCACACATGCATGTGCACAGACACGTGCGCACGCTGTACGTCGTTCTTTTTTTTTTTTCCCTCCTCAATCCATCAGCTTCACATTTGCCATTTCATGCCTGACGGCCTTTTTTTGAAGTGGCAATACTTTGATGCAGACTGAGGGATACATTATCATTATTTCAATTTCCATGCTGAGGTGTTTTGTGTATGTATGTGCATGAGAGACACAGGCAGAGAGTGGGAAGGGAAAGGCAGAGAGAGAGGCACTGATAGGAGGACTCAGAGGAGTACCAAGGCGCTCCTTGGTGATGCTGTCTTCATAGTTCCGTGCTTGCATGAAAATAAGACATTGAAGGAGAAAGGCAGAAAACAAAGGGAGTTGGGGTTGGGGGGATTCAGCAAGTAAGATAAAGAGGGAGGCTAGGGTAAGGGGAGATGAAGAGAAGGATGACGAGACGGAGAGAGAGGTGAGCAGAGGAAGAAGCAGCAGGGAGATAAAGGCAGCGGCAGCGGAGAGTGTATTGCATTTTGACATGGACGTCTGAAGCATAAGCCCCTCCTGCAGCAATACTCTTTGTGTCAGACCCTTCCACCTCTATCTCACTTCCTATTTCACACACTCTACCCACACTTCTTGTGAGATGGGGTTCTGTTCTGGTCGTGGCCATGTTAACTCTGCCTAATTATTATGCAAACCTGGGTTTCAATCAAACGGCAACAACAGCTTCACCATGACTGCTGGGTCACATGTGTTTGTTACAGTAGACATTGGATCAATCACCAATGAACTGAGTGTTTTTTTATTGGTTCAGTTGGGTTGTCCCAAGTATGTCTACTTACATACCAGACCAGGTTCTACAATAAAACTGCATTTATTTCAGTTAAAAACTTAAGTCGCGCTTCAAAACCAATGCATTTCTCATTAATCAACACCTTATTTGTGGATTGTGGTTGTGTTTTGATTTTTTGTCAGAGCAGCTACTGCAGTCACGGGCCTCGAGAAGTAATACTTTATTATACCATACTCTACTGTGATTGGACAGAGTGAAGTAATACTGTACTGTATTGTGCTTGTACAGAGGAGTAATACTTTACTATACTGTGATTGGACAGTAATATATACTTCATGCTTCAATGTAATGTAATGCTATGGACTGAGCGTACTTTATGCTAAAATTGTGCAATTGTTAAACATCAACAGAATTTTATAGATTTGTGGAGGAGGAAACTGAAAAAATCAGTGAAATGTTGTGTTTAGACCTTCGCTTTGGCCCAGAGTCAATGTCTCTGTCATTAGTGTGAAACTCCAGGGTTCAAATGGCCAAGTTTGAATCCCAGTGGTGCAGTGGGAACCACCAGTGGGTTCAGTCTTCGGGGGAAGCTATGGGTGCAATCCACTCAGCAACAGTGCAACTGAACAGATTTTCCAATTGAGCCGTGGTGAGAGTTATCCTGACTTGAATCTCGTTCCACTGAATTGACTTTTTAGTCACCTTATTTTTGACAAACGACCGAAAAAAAAGTGACCGTGCGCCTTATAGTCTAAAAAATATGCTACTTAAGTCACTGTGTCGTCTGCATAACAGATGATATAAACTCTTACCTGTAGCCCCAGGGCAGGGAGAGCTCAGATTTCACTCTGAACATATTTGACCATTTAGGGAGACCAGGATGGAGACCATGATGCTGATTCTCACCAGGGTTCAAGTTAATGACGGGGATAAAACACCAACACACTCCATCACACGTTACTCTCCTCGGGTCACGGCCGTCCGTACAGAATTCCTTAGAGTAAATATCATCCAACCCAGTGTCTGTCTGCCTGTGTGTGCAGTGTGTGTGTATTGATGTGACACTTGATTTGACAGCGAGTCCCAACAAGAAATTCAGTGAGTGACCAAAGCCTGTCTCTTAACCCTCAATCAACAGCCACCTCACGTCTGCCTCCACAAATTCCACTGATACACACAGACTGTCAAACACCCTTTGTGAGTACAAACTGGCAATTTCCAAGGAAATGAGGGGACCCTTTAGTGCTTCAGTGGCTAGATTTGAACAAAAGTTGCCAAAGATTGGCCCCACAAGCACATGGTGCTGCTTGATAATATGTAATTGTTTATGTGCATTTGTAACTCACAGCAGCATCAGCCTGAGGAAGGACGGACAGGAGAGAAAGTCCAGACTGGAGGGAGGAGGCACAGTGGCAACAACAAAAAAACAATCTAGTTCTAACTAAAGGCACTTTGTCTGGACAAAAGTGGTATTTTATAATAGTAATAATAATTATTACAATGATTATGAACACAACTGAAACACCTACTCTACTGAAATGTAAATGTTTTGGAGGGTGTTACAACACAACTACATATATATCGTAGTTGTAAGCAGTCGGCAGGTCATCTTTATTACAAAAAAATATATTTTAAGAAGAGATATTTATCACAAAATTCAGAAATATGTAGAGCAAAACTAGAAAGAATAAAAAAACAGCAAATATAAATGAAGATTTACATTAAAACACACTGGTTTTCATGTTTCAAGAACTTCACAAAGACAAATAATGCATTTCTTCATCGCTCATTTTACTGATAACAAATGAAGTAAAGGTTTGATCTGAATCTCCAGCCCATATTCTAATCCTGACTGTAACCTCAATCTCTAAAGTCAAAATTATTAAATTATAGCTTCAAAATAATCCTAAAAACAGAAGTGATTTTCTAAAAATGTCTCCAAAAGTACAACAAACTGCAAGCACATGTACACATCCATTGGTCCGGCTTGAAGCTTCTCCCCTTGTGGTCTGACTTGACTTCTGAAGAAGAAGAAGGACACCTATAGGTGATGTCGAGGTACTACAAATGCTTCCTGATTCACCCCAGGAACAAATGAGGAATGAGCGTCTGTGACTTCAGCTGCTGTTTCTCTGACTCTGAAACAACAGTAAAAAACACATTGGTTCAAAAACTAAACTAAACTTAAAAATTATATTTCAATTATATTTTAATTCTGCTGCTTCTGATCAGAGGCTGAAACTGAGCTACACACACACACACACACCCAAACACACACACACACACGCACGCACGTCGTGCCTTGACAGAGTGACAGATTGGCAGTCAGAGAGCAGGATGGGTCTTTTGTGTTTGTTTGTCCCCCTACATCAAACCATGTCAAATGTGGTCCAACAGTAATGACAAAAGACCTGTCTGTCCATATGTTTCAGCATGATAGCATACAATGTAGTGCACTTCTGGAGTCTCTTGTTCTGTTTTGCTTCTCCCTCTCTCTCTCTGTCTCTGTCTCTGTCTCTGTCTCCACACATACACGGGGTGAGAGAACTCTTTGTCCAGAACTCTGTGCGTCCTCAACTGTTCTCCTAATACAACATCAGCCCGACTCGCTTGACTCCACACTACTTTATTCTAGTTAATTAATCCCTGCAAACACAACACGCTCACAAAAGGAGGGAACTGTACGTGAAATGTAAACTCTTAGGTAAAATAAATCACCTATACAAGTTTTTTTTTGTCTTTCAAGGCAAAGCTCGCCTTGTATAGATCCCATTCTTTAAAGAAACCCACAATGTATTATTCAGTTATAACAGCCAATACATTAACTTTTTCTTCAATATATATATATATATATTTAAAGAGGAAGGAACTTTTTTTATTATTAAATAAGAATAGGTGTAGCGTTAAGAAGATGATCATACTGAACATTCCTGGGAATTGAACCCAGGACTTTTCCTGCGGCATCGTGTAACCACTACTCCCAGGAATCAGTAATTGAATATTCTCTATTTTAATATTTTATCACTCAATTTGACAAAAATGCACAACATCAAGAGACAATCTTTGATGGTGGATGGTGGTTTATTGTCATTTACTTTGTGTTTTCAGTCATATATCGTCCTTAAAAGATCACATTCTTTCTTTCATTCTTTTTTCATCTTGAAATTCCACCCGGTGTCTGTGAGGATTCACAAAGTCACCGGTTTGAAAACGAAACCTATTTTCACACCATGTTTTGCTCATTTAGGACAGTGTTGTGGCGCGGCTCTAATTCTCCGTAATGAAATGCAAACAAGCCTGGTAATGTTCTCCTCCGCGTTATTTGATGGCTTGATAGATATGTTGTTAGTTCAATTGTATAATTAAAAATATTAAAAGGAAAGATGTTTTTCTTTCCGTGTTTTGATTTTTACAGCACGGATGCTAATTGCTGACTGATATATTGGTCCTACATGAATGCCTTCAAAGTGGTGCTCTCATTTTCCCATTGTACCACATTAGAGAGAGACTTTCTTTTAATATAAGAGTCTGATTAGGGGCCTCGTCATTACACTGTCACACTGTGTTGCCATAGAACAGGGTCTAGTCAATTTGAATCTAATGTCTTTCTCAATAATTTGCTTTTTTTAATAATAATAAAAAAAAAGTCATTCAGTAATTGTCTGTTCTGGTTTGGAATTATTTTAACCTCCATGTTAGAAATTCACAAATGCATCCATAGACCTGGTTCTAAGTAGAATAGTTCTGCACAAACTAAGGCCTGTGGGCTGCAGGTGGCTGTGGTTTTTGATGTGGTTCCACCAAATTTGTGCAAAATTCTAATATTATATGTTATTGTTATTTTTTTTTAGCAATTTGCAATATGTGCGTTTCCCCCATTTATTGAAAAAGCACAGAAAAAGACATTTAGCCTCTATTTAGGACTTAACCAGAAGGTCAAGGGTTCGATCTCAGCTCTCACCAGACTGGATACTGAATAAACTCGCAGCCCAGACAAATATATTCTGTGAATGAACACATCCTGAACCATTGCATCCAGTCCCACAGGATGGATATGATAAAAATAAAATAAAGTTATTTACACATAAAGTCACTAATAAGTCAGTGAGGCGTTTTCTAACTCCTCCTCCACCTGTTTGTGTTTTCAGCGTTCAGTCCATGTTGTGAACACAGCAGTGACTGTAATGTCATGATGTTTGGTGTGAAGACTTTTCATTATATTGTGCCTTTCTGAGGAACATGGAGAAGTGTTGTCAACGCCTTGAAGGATGTGTGGGTTTATTGAGATGGAAAATGGCTGCTGGTTAGTGTCCTGGCCTAAGTAAATGATATAAAAGCCAATCCCAGGGTCTTAATGACCTTCATTCTTCTCTGAGGGGGTGGAGGTAATTATAAAGTTCATTACTGTAATGAGATAGGCAGTGTTTGAGAGAGAGCCATCAGTAACTGGACTGAGACACGGTGATACAACTGTTGATCAAGTCACTGGAACAGGGTGTGAATGAGTCGGGACAAGTTCTGATGATGTCATTAGTCTCTGGAGTCATTTTCCTTGCGGACGTCAAGGATGGTGTTTTGGGATGATGAGTGGTGTTAGGACAACTCTTTATTTAACAACAAGTGTTTTTCTACTCTTTTCATTTTACTCTCAGTGATTGGTATTAAGGTGTTTTTTACTAAGTCCCAAACAAATGAAGTTATTCAGGTAAACAAGAGAAGACAGTGTCTACAAAGTGACTTCACTTATTCATACATTCCATGGTGGGAGTTTAGATAAATGTTAAAATGAATGGATTTTTCTTTTTACTGAACATGTATCAAAAGCTAATGTGCACGTCTGAACGGTTTAAACAAATCTAATTGTATAAGAATGGATAGAGGGATCTCTTTGTTCCTTATTTATCACAGAAGTGATGATAAAAATAAAAAATGAAACACCTGCAACCTCCTCTAAAATTAGAGCAGCTAAATTCAGGTTACACATCTGTTAAATATGTCTCATCTAATATTTAGAGTCGTGTTAATCTATTCAATGAAAAACATTTCATTATTTTATGATAATCCGTGTGTGTGTGTGTGTGTGTGTGTGTGCGGCTCGTGTCTGATCCATTTTACCTTATAAATCACTCAATGCTGTTTCCTTCTTTTTATTTCAGCTCTAGCCTGAGCACAGAGCGAGTTTACAACTGGTAAAATTTCCATGAGTAAATGCCCAATGTTTTACAACTTTATGGTAAATCCTTAAATGCATCATTACTTTTCAGGCTCATTACATTTAATGAACTTCATTGTGCTGTTAACTAAACCACATTCACTTCTACGACTAATGAATAAAAGTGTTCTTGAGGAGATGAATGGAAACTAAATTGTAACAGCGAGTGATGTATGGTCTGGTAAACCAATGGCTAAAAGTCCCTCCACACACACACACACACACACACACACACACACATGGTTGTATAGACAATGACCTAAAAAAGGTAAAAGACGTTTAGTTCTAAACCTCAGCAGTAATTTGAGTTTTTTAGAGTTAATATAATAGAACAATACTGTGTTTATTTGTCTTTACTGAGATAAGAGTGAGTCAGTGAAAGGTTCAAGGACTTAGATGTGTTTTCATTGCTAAAAGCCTCCAATTTTATGACTTAAAAAAACTTGACTTTGTTGATGTAAAAGACTCAACATTTCAGTCTTTTTCAGACAAATGAACACAGTCTTCATGTTACAGAACATCAACTAGAAGAATAGTCCAGAATAGTGTGTATATATACAATAACATTTACTAAATCCTTTTTTAACTAGTTTCCTGCTTCTTAACTTATCTAATATATGGTTTGCAAATTCAGCTGTGTGGAGAAGCTCATACAGTCTGTCTGTCTGTCCATCCGTCCATACATCCATCCCAAATAACAGCGTAAAGCTGAAAATGTTTTTTTTTTTTCTTTATTATTTTATATTTCTGTCAGAATGAGACACGCCTGATTTCCACTGTGAAATATAACAGCTTCTGGCAGCAGATTTATTGAATAGAGCGTCCACATTTGTAATAAAGCAGAAGGAATTACTGCCTGGTGTTAATATTGGTGATTTGATTGAAACGGATACAGGGGCCATTGAAGATTGGACAGTAAATCACTGCGTTCCAGTCGGGTTTGCCATTCTGAGAGGATTAACATGGATATTGACGGATAGTGGTGTTTTTGCCTCAACTTTAATTGTTCATTACTGAAGGCCTTATTTTTATTAGCCTTTCTATCAGCATGAAAGTGTTTTCACCCAGCGTACATTAGCGCCACTGTTGTGCATTAGCGGCTGCAGCTCCGCTGTAGGTGCAGAACAATCTCCAACGGCGCCACTGTATGTTCAGAGGAGAATTTTTCCAGTCCAGATATTATTCAATTTATATGTGATACCACAAAGTCAGACACGCACATTCTTCTCAGCACATTGTTTAAGGTGGAACCGTGTTTCAGTGGTTGCTACAAACCTGGTGTTTGTTACTGAGACAATAAAACACTTTCATACAGTATCAATAGAATCAGTTGGATTATAATTCATTACCATTTATTTTTCAAGTTCACTACTTGCTTATTTCCTATGTGCAGACACAAAAACACCAAGTTTTCCCGATATCTTCTGAACCCACTTCAATGCACGACTTCTCAGCCTCATTACATTTAATGAACCTAATGCTTCCGTTAACTGAACCACAGTCACTTCCAGGACTGATGAATAAAAGCGTTCTCACGGTGATGAATGGAAACCAAATGGTGAAGCTGAGTGATGTGTCGTCTGGTGAACTCACAGCCAACGGCTCAGAATCTCTTCAGACGCACGTATAGAGTTGTTGTCATCGCGCTTTCGGACAATTAACGCAGACATTAAGTCAGTCGGCTGTAGGAAGATTGGCAACAAACTTTGAGTGAATGAGCAGCCGGGGTGTCGTTGGGCCACTCATTGATTTATACGCCTGGGACTGATAGAACAGACCTTCACTGTTTACTGGACCTTTATTGTGGAGCATTTTGGCAGCAAATCCAAAGATTGTCCTATTTACTGATTACACTTTGCTCGTAACTGCGCGTCGTAATAATAGTTGCTTTTTCAACTTACATGGATCCTGAAGAAAGTCTCTCCACTCACTTCAAATCATCTCCCTGGTCCACCTACAAAATATTAGTAAAGGTTTGATGACGATGAAAGTTAAACACAAATTCAATATTAAAATGACAAAGAAGTTTATTGTCTGAAATAAACATTTATTAATTAAAAAAAACATTCAGAAAAAGAACAGAAATAATTGCTTCAGGAAGATACATTTATGTAGAATTAAACATTTTGTTTAAATGTTTGCTTTGCAAATAAGAAGGTTCACAAACCAGATTCCCTAAAAATATTAATGAACAAGGACAAAGTTTACAAGACATTTTTTGAAATAAGAACATGACCCTGTGATTCCAGGAATTTTAGAAAAACCCAGGGTTCGTGTTTTTGGAGTTAAAAACAGACAATGATTGTACTGATTCACATAATTGGGATAATTTTTATTATCATTTTTTATCTCGTCTGAGATAAAACTTATCTCTGACTTATAAGGAGCCCAAAAAAATCTACGTAATGAGATGTAGAGGATTCTGAACAGAAATCTTCATGTTCTTAATCCTGTTCCGTTGGAACACAGCGTCATATCTTTCCTTGAGCCCCAGAGCAGTGATGCTCAACTAGTGGGTGGCAACCGACTTTTGTGTCACAGACCCATTTTCAATGGGTCACAGGCCTTTGAAGAATAAAAATCTGTGCTTCTATTATCTGATTCAGCAGAGTGTTGTCTGTTCACACAGGTTAGTGCCCTGTAATCCTTATTGACACCTGCTACTTACCGGTTTGTTTTTAACAGTGAATGGAGCATGACCAACCGTAAATACAACACTGTGATGGTTGTCACAAGGTTGTCAACAGACCAGTGGAGAACCACAGACGTGGAGCTCAGGAAACTTCTTAAAATGTGTTTCCCGGAATTAAAGCTAAGTGAGACTTTTGACACTTTTTGTAATTGCAATAAGAACTAGTACCGACCTGCAGTGTGCATGTGTGTGTTCGTGTGTCTCCAGTTGTCATGGTGCGAGTGTGAAGAATAAAATCACACATTTACAACATGCTTGTTTAGAACTGATTACATTTTCTGCACTCAAACACAATCCTCTGCCTGGTGTCCGTGAAGCACGTGAGGCCCCGCGTACGACAAATGCAGATTTTATATTTGCCGTGTCAATAAACCTATTTGAGCACATTCTGCTTACAATAGATTTTAATTGTCTGACAGAGAATGAAGTGGGGGAGGAGGGGGGAGTACAGAGAGGGGACTCACTGCTGCAGCACAAACACTGTTAATTTGCCACGACTGCAACTGTGTCGTCCGTGGACTTGACAGACACTGGTCAATCAATACACGGTGCCGGCTGTTTACAGTGGGGAGCAGCTATTTAACCAGTATTTCACTCAGAATTTATTTGTTTTCCGACTTCTGTTCGGCCGCACCGACTCTTAATGATATTGATTTATTAACACGCTAACAAGGAAAACACACAAACATTTTCACGCTTCAAATTCAGATCCACTCTGTAGAAGAGATGGCCCGGAATAGGTGGGAATTCCTGTGAATATTCAAAGGGAACATTACAAACATGTCAATTGAGTTGTTCACTCAGCAGAAAAACAACTGAGTGTTAATCAAAAAATATGTTGTCAGTCTGGACTCTATGTCAAAACATCATTAATCAAATCTCAGCTACACACTGTGTGTTTCCTTCGGTCACAGAGGAAATATATTTTTTAAGCAGCATCATTTTTCATAAATATAAATTCATCTGATGTTATATGAATTTTTGCTTCATACTTTTACAGCCACCACGGGCCGTAGGTCAGCATTTTTTTACTGTTGGTCCCAACCCCAGATAATTGCTGTGGTCAGAGAGGAAACCCGGTCTCAAACTTTGACGGATTCAATGAGAGTCAACAAAATGACCTCAGACAGGAGGCGGAGGTGGAGGAGTTAAAGATTTGTCCTTCACAAAGGAAAGAACTTTAAAGCAGAAGGTGTTTTTGGTTCAAAGTTTCACCTCAAAAAATCACCTGCTGCAAAAAGATTTCATCTGAATTCCACAAACAGAATTATCTAACGTAAACTCTTTAAGTCTTTTTGTATTCTGTTATGTTTTAAAGAGTTATTTATTCTTCAACCCTATGGAACTAACCTTGTCCTGAAGAAGGTGTTAAAGACTGTATTAGAAGAAATCTACTGCAATTTCCTGACATTCTTATGAAGGAGCCTTTTTATTTATAAGGTCAGTGATTATTACACACCGGACCTTTAAAGTCTTGTTTGGCTGCTTTTAAAATGTCAGCATCAACACAAACTGTTCCTCCATTACATTAGGGTTTCATTCCAGCCACACGTCGCCTGTTAAGGAAACCTGTCATCACTTAAATAATGGATAAATAAATTTTGTCGAGCCAGCATGGTTTTGCTCCAGTAGCTGGAGCTCTGGAAGCTCAAAATGACACAGTAGTGATGGTGGTGGAGGTGTCTCCTCCTCCTGCTCCAGCGCCGTCCTCCTTTTTGTTTAAAGACGAGGAGTCGTGGAGAAGCAGACGTGAGCACGCCCCATGAAAACGGCTCTTTCAGCAGTTTGTCAGGGCTCACCTTAAAAACACCCAGTCTGGATGTAGGTTCTATGCATTGGATTTGTTAGTGGTCTCCGTACGTATAATGCAAATTCCATACGTTCACCAAAGTCCTGCCTTTTTTGTAGCATCTCCATCTGGAGGCTGAGATAAGCCCGGGAGAAATGCATGTATCTAACTGTGTCATCGCCACGTGAAGTGACAACATTGTCACGGGAATATTGACTGGCTTGAACATTAAATGACATTTAACACGGAACTGAAATACATTTGCAATTTCAGGATGTTTAAGTCAGAAACTGTCCTTCTGGACAAAACCCGTGTGCACATTCAGACCAAGGTAATTAGATCTTTGGACATTGACTGTCCAAAGATGTGGCTGTCGTTTTTATTATTATTATTTTTATTTTTTCATAAACAGATGCTGTCACTGTTGTTTGGACTGAGGAATAAGTTAAACATGGGTGACCCTGCTTGTCTGGCCAAAGCCAAAAAGTTTGCCTATGTCTGCTCTGGTCTCATTTTATTTCATTAGTATCTAAATCATTCCATTTCAGTCTAATCTAGTTTAATGAACTCTATTTTTTGTACGTCTAGAGGAACAGGATTGACTTTTTATTTGCTGTTATTTCCAAAGACTGTTCTTCTCCACTGCTATATCTGTGCACAAATGGTAAAAATAATAACATTTCTTGCACAAATGTGTGATTAAAACACAAAATCTTCTTCTTCTTCATATGCATTTAACGTATTAACTATGTTCTTTAAGATTTTATAAAGAGTTACTTTAGGGTTTGTGACCAAAACACACATTTGTTTGTCAATCTAAGAAGGCACCAGGAGGCAGAGAGATGGAATTCCAGCCAGAGACAACTGGCTGTTCACCCACACACACACACACACACACACACACACACACACACCGCAGAGTGTGTGTGTGTTTTGTGCATGGCGAAGGCTGGAGTTCCAAACTTTAAGAGGATTAGTAACTTGAAAAAGGTAGCCGTCATTTAATTGAAGGCTTACCAGCAGGCAGAAAAAGCCGGCAGTCAAAGTGAAGGTATAACCCAGCCTCCAACATCCTGTCTGCCGTGTGTTTCCTTATGCCTTCCTTCTCCGCCTTCTTCTCAACCTTAGAGCCACGCGTCATGTTTTATCGCTGATGTTCAGCTTCTTAGGGACATTTACACATTTTTTTTTACACTTTTTAAGCCCTTCAGCTTTCTAAGAAAGACGCCTTCAACTGGCAACATTCAAATGCTGTGATCTATGGAAAAACTGCTCAGGCCCTGAATCCATCTTCCCTTCAGCCCCGGGAGGAAGCTGCAGGGCTGTGTCCAGAGGTTATGTGTCTGTGTTATACTTAAACTTGGATTGTCACCATTCATCCATATAAGCACAGGCTGCCAATAGGACGAGTCGTCACACTGTGTACGTTCATCCCCACGGAGCGCTGACAAAGGGCCACAGACAGCCCCCGTCTACGGGTCCAGTGCAGGAGATGAAGCCACCGAACCTCAGGCTATTATGACTAATATAAATCCAAATAGTTTACAACCAGTGGAGACGAACGACAATCGGCCCACTGCCCTAGAAAGTGTTGCTATTTTCCATTTTTGCAAAACCAGAGAAATTTAACATATTCTGGAGAAGTTACCCAGAAGGCAGTGACCGAAGTTTGACATCACTTTGAAGAAGAAAAATGCAAACTCATGGAGTTTTTTTTTTTTCTTTTTCTTCTTTTTTTCATGTGTGTGTTTTTAGGTACAAAATAGTGCAGCTTTATTTGGATGCACTGATTGGTCAGCATGTTGTTTGTCAGCATGTTGTTATAAGCAGGATTTTTCTCCCTGTGTCTTTGGTTCAACAAAGTTCATTTCTGGTTCCTCCATTTCCTGTATTATTTCTGTGTGAATCTCCTACCTGTCAGTCATGTATCATCTAGAATCACCTGTGGCTTTGAGCAAGAACAAACCAACCTTGCATTGTAATCATTCATCCTTTTTTTTTCTTGACTTCCATAGTTACCAAGACATCTAAAATGTTTAGTTGTCAGTAACTGGACTTCTCCTTGGACAAGAAGAATGAACTTCATTTTCTGGTTCAAGTCAGAAAGTAATTATTAGTTATTATATTAGTTATTACACTAGTAATTATACTTTTGAGACCACCCCCTTCCTTCTACATGTAATTAAGTCCAGTTGCTAACTACCAATGTTTTTGGATATTCGCTGGGTTAGATCAGATTGGTTGTTTGATACAATGCACTAAAATGAACAAAAACTCAAAGAAAATATATATTTTTTTTTTTACTAAAGTTTTAAACAACAGTTTCCCAGGACACGGGTCCCGTTAATACTGATGTCCGTCAGGTCTTCTTCCTGGTGAACAGTTGATTTCTATCCCATTGTACCTGATGTGTGTAGCATTGAGATGCATCTGTATCTTATCACCGCATCATGATGCAGTGTTAGAGCCTTGATGGTGGAGCATGAACCAGACACTGCACTCGCACAAAATGTTATCGCACGATCCACTATTGATCCACACTGACTCACACGGAGACACAGAGTGAGAGAGAAGACATATTTGACTAAAGCTCAGATCCAAATTGCTGGATGCAGCAGTGTGACAGACCCACAGACCGGCTCTTCAGTAATGAAAATTACAGTGTAGCTGTCGTTATTTATGTCTCCACCAAATCACACCAGCCTGTCTTCTCTGCCAGGACCTTCTCAGCACCTCGGACATCACCCGTTGAATGTGAGCCTGCGAAATTTTCCAACCTGTAATTGTCGCTATGATACTCATGTGTTTTACTGTTATTATTTATCCCACACAAATGATTGCCTCACGTTGGTAAATCTGACCAATGAGGACAGCCCAGGGTCCCTGACCTGTAACATTGGACTTTGAACTGTCCTCCTTCAAGAGCGATGTTTTATTCATTTGGTGTTTGGTGGAGAGAGTGATTGAGACGAGCAGATGAACGCTGTGAATCACCGCCATTAAGTCCTGAATGGAGACAATCTAGCACCGGCCCGACTCAGCCCAACAAATACGGTGATTGCAGACATTTAGGATTAAAAAAAAAAAAAAAAACACTTTGTGTTTTGTATTCAAACAAGATGAGCAACAGGAATCAAGTTTGAGTAAAAAGGCTTTTAATGTAAAAGTGCTTCAAGGAAAGCAGAATAAAAGACTTGTGAGCCGATGATATGAACCAGAAACTGCAGTAGAAGCAACATTGACACAGATGTTAATAAATAGTATAGAGTATTTTAAGAGACTTTTGCAAATCAATACAGTAGATTCTACCTACAATTAAAGAAAACATTTAAAAATCTTAATTATCATAAGGACATTTATTTAGTCCTTCATCAGCCGTCTGTATCATTCAATCAGTCATTTTATTATTTTACCTGCATAAAAAATTCAACGAGAGTTGGTGAAATATTTCCTCAATGGAGATGATAGCAGTCGTTTTTGTGCTTTTTAAATTCCAGTTAAACAAAGGAATATATGTTTTAAATTTCTCAATGAACTTCTCATAAAATTCAAGTCAAATGACAATCAATAAACCTAAGATTTGAAGATTTGATGTGATGGTGTAGTGTTATGGTATTTGAAGGACCACTTGTGCAGATGTCAGTTCCCGAGTCTGAAAAAAAAACCCAGTAAATAAGGAGAGAGCAGACACTGGCATAATTCAGTTTTTTATGTGACAATAGACCATAACTGCCCTGTGAGGTTGTTTAGGGATCAGCCCTTGATGCACAGCAAGAAGGTCATCAGTTTGCATCCTGGTTTAATGCTGTTGACCTCAGCCTATGTTGTCTGCACTCACACAGGCCTGTCTTTGATAAGCAGTGATTTCTCTGCCACCCTTCAAAACAATGGAGATGGTTAATAATGAACCTCGATCACCTGCCAGTGTTGGTGTTATGTGATGTTTGTGTAACATGACGACAAAATTCCTTTTATTTTCTATAAATGACACAGTCTCTACAGTGAGGTTTAACTTGTTTCCCTGAAATGATCACTATACTGTATACACCATGTTTTGGTCTAGAAGAATGTTGGTTCTGGTTTTCACACTAAGATAGGGGATCACAGTATATTCACAGTATATTCAGTATATACAGGACTTCACTGTATATTTGTAGGTGATTGATTCATGTTGTTTCGTTAATGTGTGAGTTTTCTCTCCGCCTCTAAATGTAAATGTTCCTGCTCTGCTACAGTGGAGAATAATGGCCCCACAACGCCACTGTATACAGTAGAGTATTTTTCCTTGGTTAATTAGCTCACATTGCATTCAGTACTAAGGGCTCCCTTAAGTACTATTCAAGCTCCTTTCCCAGCCAATGTGAGTAAGCCCAGTCATTAGCTCAGGCCCGCGTGCCGTTGGTTTAAAATGTTACAGTCGACGGGGGACCTCGTCAGTCTAATTCCACGGCATTATCAGAATTGTTTTCACAACACTGCTCAGATTATGGCTCAGCGGGGGCCTCTTACAGCCCGCTACACAACCGAGGCCCATGGGTAGGTTTCAGATATAGCCATTGAAAAGAAATGCAGATTGGTTTTGCACTGGTCAAACTACAATGATTTCTATAAATATACTGTATTTGTATCCGACCGTGGTGGCCTAGTGGTTGAGGAAGCGGACCTGGGTCTGAAAGGCTTCAGGTTCGAATCCACCAGCTACTACTAAATTGTCCATCCAGACAAATTTCAGTGGACTCCAAGACCCGCTGGAATCTGGTCCCCAGGACATAGTCTGGTCCATATTTTCTGGCCATTTCTGTCAATGCAGTTGAAAACATTGGTGACTTTCCTGATGGAACCAAACCGCTTTTCAGACCTTGAATTTCAGACCAATGTAACCCATCATCCCTGAACTCACATGGATCTTCATCCAATATGGCAGCTGACATGTGCAAAACCATTGGACTTAATTGCAAAAATATATATTCTTATTAATATAAAGATATTATAAAACAATATATATATAATCACACACACACACACACACAGGTCTTTCATCACTGCCACACAGTTTATGTGCTGTATTATTTATGGAGCATTAAACAATGTGTGACCTTTACTGATCTCTCACTCAGCAGTGCTTCAGAAAACACAGAGTGGATTTGAAAGTGAATGTGCTCCGAGCACCTGACCAAGTAATCATTAATCACCTGTATTGATCAACAGCCCTGCCAGGCCCCTGCAGATATATTAGGCTGATTGTGTGCTGTGGGGCAGGAAAACTCCCATTCATTACCTTCTTAAACTTTGCGTGGTGACGACAGGAGTCTGGACAGAAGCCAGCGTTGACCTGGTCCTCCACCTGAGACCGCGGATGCTCCCTAAATACCTTTAACCCTTTAACGCTATCTGAAGGAGAACGTGGGGATAAATAATAATTTACTCTCTCGCCAATACAATTCTGTGCAAAGCAGCTCAACTTTTTTTTTTTGTGATGCTCTGGAGTTAAATCAAAGTAAACTTTACTTTCATTATAACAAGGGTAGTTATGGCACTTTATTTACCTCTGTGTATCAAAGATGGAAACCAGCCACTAGAGGGCACAAGCCAGTGTTTCTAAGCCCGGATAAATGGCGAGGGTTGCGTCAGGAAGGGCGTCAGGCGTAAAACTTTGGCCAAATCAAAGATACAAAACAACAAAGAGATTTCCGTCTGGGCCTGGGTGAACAACGACCTCCAACAGTGCTGTTAACCTACATGTACTGTTGGAAATTGGACTAAAAATTGTTGACTCTTTGTGGCAACCCCTGAGAAA
This sequence comes from Paraplagusia blochii, assembly GCA_016785265.1. Lineage (NCBI taxonomy): Eukaryota > Metazoa > Chordata > Actinopteri > Pleuronectiformes > Cynoglossidae > Paraplagusia > Paraplagusia blochii. The sequence continues at coordinate 275,418 of JAFBJS010002081.1, read as the reverse complement.
AGGGACAAGTCTGAAGGAAAAGAAGAAGACGGGGGGTTACAGAACCCCTATAGAAGATTAGAAGGACCATGCACCTCATGGCAGAGCTGCAACCTGTTCGTCAAACATCATGATTTGCCAACATTGCTGTTATTTTTTAATCAGTTTTTTTTGGAAGACAAAGTCTTGACTTTTGTCTTTTGGAAGACAATTTCAAACTTAACATTGATTTAACAATATTGTCCAACATCCCTTATGAAAGATGCAAACTCAATTCATCTCTAAATATTTTTCAAAACAAATAGTATATTGTCTGTGTGTGTGAGTTGCTGACCAGCTTTTGGTGTTTGGGTTCAAAAAGTCAATCGTTGGAATCAAATATTTTGCGATCCAAACCTGTCTGTGAACATTTTGCAAACAAGTTGAATGTTTTATCTCCAGAAATTTATGGAAACATCTTTGTTTCTTTTTCCTTTTACTATTTCCCAACATTTTCATAAGACCTGACTTGGCACAAATTGTACATTTTTAATTTTCCTCTTGATGAGCAATTTGATGAAAACATTAAAGATGTTTTTATCAATAAGGAATTCCACAAAATGTAAAAAGATATTTATTTGACTCAGAGGTTTATTCTTCTGTTTATAAAGTGTCAATGTAATATTTACCTTCATTACAACAGTGACTCTCGTCGTCGGCTCGTTTCTCTGCTCACACTCTTCCCCCTGTTGTACTTCCACTCTGTGCCAGTGTTGATAATAGTGTGTCTGTGATTGGCACAAATGGAGCCAGGTCCTGATCATTTGTATACCTCCTGTTTGTTAGCATGATGGGACAGGGTGTGAAAGACAGTCCCAGTCGGTTTGCTGTTGTAATTTAACACCTTCCTGCTGTTCTCACTCAGCTGATGAGCTTTAGGCCTGGACGTGGAGGATGTGAGGATGTGCTCTGGAGTTGTAAATTAGATCGGAAATATTCAGAGCCACTGAAGCTTTTTATTGAAAACTTGGATTTCAGCTTTTCTTCCCTTCCCTTTTAGCAGGCGATGGTGTTTTTTTAAAAAAAGAAATGTTGGAAAATAAATGAAACAGTTTGAATTTAAATGCAAAGTTGGAAATGTTGATTTTCAAACTGAAAATCAGCTTAAACCCCAGTTTTAAATCGATGCAGTAAAAATGAGAATCCACACCTTTTTAATATTCTTATTTAATAAGAATTACAACGTTATAGATGCTGCTGAGATTCTCTTTAGGAGAGACAAGGATGGACAGGGTCAGGAATGAGGTGATTAGAGGGACAACAAAGACAGGAAGGTTTGGAGAAAAAGAAGCTAGAGAAGACAGATTGAGATGGTTTGGACATGTTCA
>JAFBJS010002081.1:183207-274043 GCA_016785265.1 Paraplagusia blochii | reverse complement strand
TCAGAGGAGGGACAGTGGATACATTGGTAGAAGAATGATCCTAGAGATGGAGCTACCAGGAAGGAGACAAAGAGGAGATTGATGGATGCAGTGAAGGAGGAGATGGAGGTGGTTGGAGTTAGAGTAGAAGATGGAGAGGACAGGGTGAGATGGAGATGGAGGACTCATAGTGTCATAGTCTCATTTTTATTTTATTCGATAAATGTGTATTAACAATAACATTGCTGAGTGTAACTGAAAAGCTAACTTGTTCAGTAACTGAGTGGTGTTGTGTCTCAACATCGTTCCTTATCTCAAACCAACACCTCAGATTTCACACATGGATCCAGAACCTCATCTCTTCACCATTCTCCTCAACAACCTGAAGCCCCACTCTCTCCTCTGCGTGCTGTTGTTCCAGCGTCTCCTTCAGACGGCTACTTTGCATGCTCGGTGACAGTGGATCGATATGCTGCTCCATGTCTGGTCAAGTCAAGCATCACCGCTGAAATAACAACCACTCAGACTGTTTGTATAGAGCCGTCTCCCAGCTCGTCCAGGGCACTCACTGGGAAACCTGATGCAAAACAAAAACAATAATTTACAGCGACACTGCAGGCACAGGGGTGGAGAAGCACATCCATCCTGCAGCCATCTTGAGTGACAGGACCGATATGATTGATACGTCCTTTGTTGGACGGTATTGAGCAGCTGAGAAGGAGCCGCACAGGGGCCCTCGAGGGACGCAGGAGAGCCCGGCGGGGCTGCTCCTGTTTCCCGGCACTTCTTCTGATAATACGACAACACACTTCTGATAATACACTGCAGATGCCTGAGCTCCAGACACAGGTGCTCAATGGTCTAGTGTTAATTGCTGCTAATTGGTAGAGCGACACATCAAGGCATATGTGACGTGACGTGATGTGTGTGTCTGCCGCAGTGAGAACAGAGCGGACTGTCAAGTGTTTCAGTGCGAGGACTATAAGACTATCCAGCAGCTCCGTGTTCTGTTGTAGCGACAGAGGAACAGTCTGTCAGCAGGAGGCTTTGTTCATGCACTGAAAAACTGAAGACGTGGTCTGACTTCATCACACTGCTTTTTATGTTCTAGGATTAGAGCAGATGAGTGGCTACAGTAGATAGGAGGACGCTTGGCAAAAAAGACGGAGACACGGGGAGAGCGGGTAAAAAGACTTGTGATGCAGCCGTCATTAAATGTGTATTTATGACATACACTCAAGTTAATCAGTTCGTTAGTTATTATTTAAGTCAGTACATGTATTATATCATGTTGCTGCAAGAGTTAAAGTTCTATACAGTTAGTTGTTTATGGATAGTAAACTTCATCTTCTTTTTACAGTACAGTTTGACGGGAAGATAAGTAAACGTGTCCAACTGTCAGGTGATTTACCGTCAGGCTCAGGTGTCAAAGTGAAGCTGCTGAAATTTAAAACCCAGACTCAGTTGAGGGCAGAACAAGATCAACGCTTCTATGACAGATCAGTCCAGAGCTGATGACGCTTCAACACGACTGACGACTTTTTTTCCATTGAAATATTAAAAAAAAATCTACATCAAACAAAATAAAAATGTAAAATGTAAAGTTTGTCCCTAACAATATATGAAAAATGTTAATTTAATTTATTCTTAGTTAAATTGGATACATGCAGTCACACAGAAAGTCATGGCAGTCAAAACCTCTTCAGCCACTTTGTTACTTTCTTCAATTTCCTCTTCATTTTATTCCCTGCTCCCTTTAAAGGTGCATTTGTCTGAACAGATATAATAAGATAATATAGCAAGAGAAGTAACTCATCAGGGTTTAACTTCAGAGCTCAGATCTAGATGTTTCCCACGGTTTTAATTTGTAGTAGAAACCGTTTTTAGGCCTTGACTGATTCACTGTATTCTTCAGGTAAACCTGCCTTTAGTCGAACCAGGCTTTAAAATGAACAAGAAAACAAGAGTTTGACTGAATGTTACTGAGATACAAAAATGGGACCAAAAAACTGACCAAGAGTTTTAAAAGTGTAGAAATTTAGTTTAGATTTTTAATTAAAGCTAAAAATGGTTTTCAGTCCTTTTATCTCAGTTCTGCTGTAAACAATTTACAATAGGTCGACAAAGAAAAATATTAATAATAAAAAATATATATACATATAAAACGAAATACTAAAAATCAGATTGGATGAATGGAGCTGCTGTTTCCTGATGTCAGACATGTGATGATGACATTTCCTCATGAGTTGATCATCATTTTTGTTCAATTCTAACATGAAGTGAGGCCTCAAACTCTGACTGTTTTATTTTTAAAACAAAACTTCTGTGAAGTTTTCTTTCTGCTGCAGAGAAACAACATTAACTGTAAAGAAGAGGGTCTTCAAACACCCCAATAAGGGTCCAGGTCAAATTTTGGTGATTTTTATTTTTTTTGTGATATATTTGGAAAAGAAGCCAAAGATATTCACAGAATCAAACACAGTGTCAGGGATGATAAGAAAGTGTGAACATAAAGAAACGTTCCAGTTTCATTGAACGTGGTTCGTTTGATCCTCACGATACTCTTTGTAATTTCTGTCTTTTAAGATTATTTCCACTTCCTGCAGCCTGCTCCGGTTCCTCTGGCTTCCTGACCACAGCACGGGACGCCTTTAAAGAACTTGAAGGGGTCTCGGTGATGGAGGGAAGCAGGAGGGAGAGAAGAAGAGGAAGATGTGGGAGGACAGGGAGGCGAAGGAGATGAAAGAAACAGCTGTACACAAATGACAGGCTTCGGTACTGCACCACTGTCTGCATCAGAAACACCACCCCCAGCACACACACACACACACACACACACACACCCACCTGCAGTGATGTTGCCCTGTGCGGTCATCGAACAGCTTCAAAGAGCCAGGCAGGCGAGGCGAGAAGAGATGAGGCAAGTGGCTGAATCCACAAAGAGACAGCCTTCCTCTCCTCCTCCTTCTCCTCCTCCTCCTCCTCCCCTAACACCATGGCCTCAAACACACACGTGGTGATGCCTCGTCCACACCGCACACACACACACACTCATCGGACCACAGTGCTGCATGTAAAGACTTAGAGGAAGTAATAACCGAACCACGACACGTGTATGAATTTAATCCCACTGTGACACAGGACATGACACTGACACAGAGGTTCTAAAGCACAGGGTCCAACTGTCTTTTTGGAACCGAGGCTAAAGGGATGTACCTACACTGAAAATGTTAAATATAGAATTAGTTTCATAAATTAAAGGTTATATGGTATATGAAGTGACACGAAATGGTTAGATCAGTGGATTTCTCTACATCTCAGTCAGACTTTTTTAAGCTCCGAGTGCAGTTTCTGTTTAATAAACTCAACCAGTATCAGCAAATCAAGAACACTGATGATTTTTTAGAAAGTATAATGTTTAAAGACCTTTTACTAAATTGCCATTTGACACAAAACAATCTAAGGAGTTTGTTAAGCAACTGGACATTGAGCTTTTTTTTTTATCCAAGAACTGAAGAAGTCTGTGGGATGAGAGGTGAAACCTTAGTGTCCAGTTCCTTGACAAAACTCTTTAACTTTGTCCATAACCTTGATGACAACAAACCAATTCACTGTAAAATGTTCTGAGTAAAAGATCCAATAAGTGAAGTCGGCTGGAGTCTGGTTTGTTCTCTACACAGATCATTATGGACTCGGTGTCGCTGTGGTGAAAGGAGTTGGCGTTGGTTCTTGTCTGACAAACCAGGAAAGACTCTGATGAGGAACAAATTGCAATTTGGCTGTGAAACAGACCAACCTGAACCTTTTCTTTCCTTCCTTCCTTCCTTCCTTCACTGTGTTGATCAGGACTGACAGTGGCTGGGATCAGGCCAGGGTCTGTGCTGCACCAGATGAGTGTAGACGTGCACCTACCCTCGATACGACTTCAAGTTCATTCATGCTTTTATGATTTTTCTCTTCTCTAATGCTGCTCTTGAACATCCTGAAGGATCTGAAGACGTCAGCGCTGAGGACAGAAGCCGACCTGATGATCTCCTTCACCCACGCATTATAAGGACAATGGTGTGAGAATGTCATCATGGCAACACAAAGCAGTGTTGTGATTGTGTACACACAGGTGTGAGAGACATGGAGACTGGGCCAAACTGTCTTCATCAGACTGTGCTTGTCTATGCAAACCTGAAATATAGCAAAAGTATATATGTGCAGTCCTTGACTGTGATTGGCGTGTAGGTGTGTGTGTGTGTGTGTGTGTGTGTGTGTGAGTGTGTGTGTGAGTGTGAGTGTGTCAGGCAGGCTCAATCAGCAGCAGGATGATGGGGAGAGAGAGCGAGGCAGCTGGGGCCTCCAGCCCAGGCCTTCAATTTCCCTCCCAGTCCAGCCACTGGAGTGTGTAATTACTATGGGGCCAGCCTGGGGGCTGGCATGGAAGTGCAAACACAAAGACACACACACACACACACACACACACACTGGCGCATATACACTCACTCACAAACACACACCAGTCCTCGGTATCCATCCTACCGCAACAACTACCAACCCCCAAGTAACACACCTCCCACTAATAGCCCCCACACATCCGTGATCTCCACACACACACACACACACACACACACACAGACACACACAGTTAAGAAACATGTCAGCCTCCCTCCCTCGGCCTGTAGTTTATCCTGATGCCCCATGTTGCCCTGGGGTGGCTGAGCATCTATGATCCGCGACTGAGAGCACACTATGAAATCCCCCTCAGTTCTCACTTCACAGACGTCCACACTTCTGCAGCACTGGACACCACATAGAGCAGGCGTGGGCAAACTAAGGCCCGGGGCCCAGATGTGGCTTGTTCAGCTTTGTAATCCAACCTTTCAAACTTGTCCAAAATATATTATTGGTTTGATTTGTGGTTATACTTCTGTGTTTTTCCTGCGATGTTTTCCATAAAGAGGACATAGTGGAGGCTAAGTGAACGTAGCCTTAATGCATGACCATGTCCAGCTTAAGGACAAATTCTGTTTTCCTCCCAAAAACTGGAACCCATATACTCCAAGTTCTGGTAGCAGGATAAGATGAATCCAGCCATCACTAGTTAAGAAAAGTTAAAGTAAACCTGCCTGATGTCATGGAGCCAAACTCAGCTTCATTGGCTTCTGTGGGGCAGCACTAGCTTGTAATTACTGCGTATGTTGAGCGGCAATCATGTGATGACTGTGGGCCAATGCATGACAAGATCAGGTGACAATGATTAGGTAAAAGGCAGCGGAGGATTTTCAGTTTCAGTCCAATGTGGAATTTGCAGTTGAAGAAGCTGCAGGAATATTGTTGACTCCTGTAAACAGAGAATATTCACTATGACAAACAGAGCAGTGTCTGACTGTGTGTGTGTTGCATTGGAAAACAATTTCACAGCTAAACTGCCTCCTTTTGTGACAGTCCCGTCCAGTCCAGTGCTGATGGGACGTCGTTCCAGGCTGGAGTTCATGAGAAGAATATTGATCCCAGACAAACATTTAATGTCAGCAATCTGGAGATTCTATAGGTTGCAGCAGTCGAGGCAACTCATTCCAATCTTCCATGTCAACGTCCTCTTCTTTTTGGAACGTACTCAGGTCGAGGGCAGGTGCAAAGAGAATGTGAGATTCTAACTGATCTATTTAGATCTTTGGAATTCTAGGAAAAAGACAAAAAGACGACACATTTACTATGCTTGAAAAATGAAACATATGCATCTGTATTTTACTATATGTCTGTCAATCCATCTACTTATCGATCTAACCTTTCTATGCACCGACTCTATCCATCCGTCCATTACTGGGTCACAGAGACATTAGTCTCCATGACTACCACCCAAATCAGTCCACTGTACCGGCCCCTCCTGAATCTTCCTCCAGGTGATGAACCCACTGGACAAAACCAACCTTTCTAACCCATATTCCACCTTGAGGTCAACCCTGGAGGTCAACCCTGGAGGTCCAGAGGCCCATGTGTCCAACACATGTATTTTATCAGTGGACTAAACCCAGTCTTCATGAATGACAGCAGTGGACATTGGTCCAACCAGCTGACATCAGTCAGAAGCTCGTCCTCTGTCCATGAGCAGGATCTCCTCAAACATCTTTTACTGCAGTTTCTGAAGTGAAAACCAAACCACTGCCGTCTGAGCCTGAATGTTTCCACTTGTTGGAACCATCTCCAAACACCAGAGACGAGCTCCTCAATATGAACACATTTAATAGGACACATGTTTGCGACATGAGTCCGACAGTAGCCGACGGAGACGCTGTGGCGTTTCCTTGGTGCTGGTAGACTGGTGCCACTACTATCTCCCATCTTCTCTTCAGCACAGCAGGCCACACACAGAGATTCACCCACAAACACACACACACACACACACACACACACACACACACACACACACACCCACGGGCATGGGGAGAGGCAGACAATTAAACAGGTCAGCGTGGGGTAACCTAGGCCAGCCTGTGGGGGGCGGTAGACACGCAGCCGGAGGTAGCAGGACAGACGAGAACAGCAACACCTCAGACGGACATGCTCTCTCCTTCATGGGCAGACACTGAGGACACACACACACACACACACACACACACACACACTTGTATTCATGGGAGCAGCAGGAGAGGAAGATGATGAAGAAGTTAGAGGGTGGAGGACAGAGCACTTCCTTATATGAACGTAGGTCTGAGCTGAAACAAAACAAAGTCTCAGACACGCTTACGTTTTGATGCAAACAGTATTTTTGCGTCTCATAAAGGCATGAAAAGATTATATTATAAATGTAAAAAAGCACGTTGTCACGACAAACGCACAAACTATATGTCTTTTCTTTTTACAAACAAAGATTATTTTGTAATTTAATTGAAAATACCAGTAAAATATTATTGTTAATGATGTCCAGGATTGACTTCACAGCTTTTTACATCCGAGGTTAACTTATCAGGACAAATGTACAATTTTAGCTATGACAAAATCCAGTCATTGTGTTGTTGGATTTTTATTATCAGAGAATAAAACAGAATACAGTCTTACCAATATCTGTCTCAATGATAACAGCCTCCAGTCACTAGGTGGCAGCATCTCATACATAGGTTTCTACATATGTAGAAATACTGCAAGTTATCAATAGTATTTCATTGGCACCATGAAAATACCTGTGAACCCAACATGGACCCAACCACCTTAGGCTAAAATAGCCCAAAGACCAGCCCCTAACCCCCCCAGGTCTTCTACTTTATGATTTAAAAGCATCTCCTGAGCTGCACTTCTGCCACCTGCTGGGCTAAAAAAAACCAACCAGTTTCCTTGCCAGTAAAATGCTAACTGAGGAAGATGAGACAGTGGGTTTGTCCCCATGGATGAACAGGACAAGTTCTGTTGAATGTAAAACACTTTACATCATTACCTTCATCCCTGTGTTGTTTGTCGGTGAAGATGTTACAACAATTAAGGAAACAGGTGCCTCACAGAGTCTGCAGCAACTTCAGCTGTGGCTCCTCTGTGACTCAGGCAGATTACAGCTTCTCTCTGTGTTTGCGTGGTAGCTGATTGTCAAGGCAAAGCTATTCTTGTTTGCTGTTGCTGCCGAGGCGGAATTACCTCGATTTTGCACAAAATACTCAATTAAATTAACTGTGAAAGGCTATTTATTTTAACCCGGGGATACTTTTTTCATTTTTTCCATCCTCTTTCCTTTCCTTACATAGATGTTTTAAGTGAGAGGGAAAAAAGGCAACAGCAGAAGAAGAATTGGCAGAGGAACAAAGAGAGAGAGAAGTCAGAGGAGGAGGAAGAGCTGGAGTCACACTGCCATCAGATGGACACAGACCGACACTGCAGGACCATGTCTCAGTGACAATGTGGAGTTCAGGCAGGTTAGGTCAACCTAACCAGTAAAATACATTTATATGGAATGAATTTGATTTGATTATATATATTTTTTTAAATAAAATTTAACTACTTTGTTTTTTTGACTACATTTTCAAGTGATTAGCAATTCCAGTTACCAGTGTAGCTTTTTGTGCAGATTACATTAACTTATCAATGTAGTTTGACTTCAACATATGATGGTCAATAAAGCGTTTTTTATAAAATTATATCTAAATCTTGGAGATTTGTTGTGACTTTGTAACAGTGGGGCAAAAGGTTTATAATACTTGAATTTGCAATGATTTAAAAACAATACAAGTTAAGAAAAACGTCTTCACGGACAAATTATAAAATTCTTAAACTCCAGTGGGCCATACAAGATGATTAGTGGGCTACATTTGGTCCCGGGTCTTCGAGTTTGACACACAGGCTATATTGAGTTCTTATTATCTAATGACTTTGGAGACAAAATGTCGTCTTTAGTTTGCAGGTTAAATTCCCACCAGACAGAATCTATGGACATTAGAGTATGTTCATAAAAACAAACACAAGTCAGATTTAAGTTGCTGCAGTATTTAAGTGTAACGACAAGTTCTGTTGATATGTTTTGGTTATTTTCACCCAATTCCATGTGCGGTAAAAGTCAACTGGACGGTACAACACTATATGACTATTCGTGTGTTCCTGTAACTGTGATTGTAAAAGAATAAATTGGCTAAAAAAATAAGCAAAAAAAGGGGGCAAAATTTAGCATCTGAGACATTAGTGTCAACACACACACACACACACACACACACTTGCATGGTGTTAAATGGGGCGTGTGATACACTGGAGTGTAATGTGTATGACAGTAAGACAGAGAGAATAATCGTGACTGTGAGACAGAGCAAATGATGTGCTGGAGGGAAGTAAACAATGACGATTCCTGTGATCGACTGTGGAACACTTTCCATCTCATAGACTTTGAATAATTTTTCACATCTCATGAAAAGTAATTACATCACAACAACTTATGGTGAGCGGTTTCCTCCTCGTCTGCCTGTAGGTCTGTGTCTGAGCATCACATGTTTGGTTGGTGATGGTGATGGTGATGGCAAACTTAGTATTTAATGTCAAACCTAAACATTGAACAACTGGAACAACTGAAGCTGCTTACTCCAGCAGTGTTCGTTTCCTTTTCTTTTTATTCTTATTCCATTATTTCTCTTCTTCTTTATCTGCACCCTTTACAAAGAATTATTTTCTTTTTCACAGTGCTTCTCAACTGGCGGGTCATGACCGTCTTTTGGGTCCCAGACAATGACTTCAGTGGGTCACAGACCTTTGTCCATATAATTAAAATATAAATATTATAATCTGCTTTTAGGATTTTGGGGACTTTTTTATTTAGCACAGTTCCGTCGATTGAAGATATGGAAGATTCCTAACAGCAGGTGGCGATTATGCCCTGTGGTGCTAAATCAAACCCAGCACATTTAATAAAATATTTTTGGGTCACAGCTTTTCATTCAGGGTTAAAGGTTTGTCCTGAGGTCAGAGCAGCTGAGAACCACTGACATGGAACACACATCTCAAATACTACAAATCCTGACAGTATATATGGGCTCTGTACCAGGGGGACAACTGTGTTACACTATCACTTCACTCCGGCCCAACTGTGGCCCCCGAGCCGAAGTTTTACCTGTTTGATTTAAATCATAACATCTAAAGCTACGCTCAGGTCGGGTGTTGAACTGTCTCCTCCGATGATCAAAGCTTTGAAGAGATAAAAGATCTCCTGATCAGAGACCAACATCACATCAAAGTCCCCGGACCCTCTGATTGTGATGGCTCTCTAATTAATATCACAAACTTTTATTCTCCAGTGATAAAACTGTGCGGCACCAGGTGAACGTTCACGCCTGCCGAGTGTCAGGCCGCGTGGCTTCACGCTGACACTGTTGTTTGTATGAGATGCAGCTCCAGCCCGAAGTGAGAGGGAGCAGATCGTTAGCGCCACCACTCTGATGGGCTTTTAATGTAAGATTTAATCAGCGCTTTCATTAAAGGTGTATTACGCACTTGGCCTGTTCTCATTATAGTCAATAATTTGACCACAGTGTGAAGAACACTTTATCTGGTTCTCCTGCAATGATACAAAAAACTTAGTTAACTTGGTTAATTCAATCCTGCCAACTATTATTTAATTTAGCTGTAAATAAGAGACGGATGACAAGATGACACTGTTGGTTGATGATGATGATGGATGGAGAAACATTCTTTCCTCTGTTCCTGGACCAGGTCCATGCTGGTGTTTACTGATGGAGAACAAACTCCTGGTCCGTTTCTGAACCCGTCTCTGTTTCATTACAGGACACTGCAACTAAAGCCACTTCCTTTTGTCATATGATGAGAACTTAATCATGGAAACAACCTCCTACACTGCAACGTTACTAAACATCCACCATTGTCGAATGACAGAAACATCAAATATAAAACTGAAAGAGAGATGATGACATTTCCTGTGAAGTGGATGCGATGGGCTGAGGACAGAAGAAGAGGTCGTTCAGAAACGTAAGTTTCAAACAATAATTGTTTTGGGAAAAGGAAAGGAGAAATAACAAATGTATTTGTTGTCAGACAAACTTTTTTGACAGAGGGAATTAAGAGAGATTGAGCGAGTAGGACAGAAACAAACATTTAACAGAAAAAGCGCCCCGCTATACAGTGCTACCACTGTTGAATTAGACTTATGAATTGAACCAGTGTGGAAGACGTGTTGACATTAACATAGTTACCAATAGTTTCTCATTTAATCCCATTTATTTAGATTTTTCGGTAGTATCAAATGTTCATCATATATCAAGTATTGACAACAATAACCCGACAAAAATAATAATATCACTGTTATTTACCATTATTATTGCAGCGCAGCGTTTTGTAAAAATGTCTCGTTTTTAATTGGTGACCAAACCGGAAGTCCCGCCTAGTAGTCGCAACCTATTGGTGTGACCAACATGTCTCCACTGCTCCGATTGGCTGAAAATTACACAACACAGTTCCGCAAATCTATTCTGTTTGTGTTTTTATTGAAAGCTTCAGAAGCCACCAGAGAAGTCAGGAACCAGGGAGACAGTCGGCGTCCAGCCTCGGTGTGTGAACGGCTTCCCCAGACAGTAATGTCTTCCCGGGTCGAGACCAGAATAACTGTTCTCTGCTCTTTGTGTTGATGAGGCTGCTGTCAGCTAACGCTAGTTAGCCTGGTTAGCTCCTGGTCTGTCTGTAACTTTGTCTTTTCTCCACAGCTGATCCGTGTTGACAGTTGTCCTAGATCCTGTGTTATTGAATATTGTTGTCGTCCGTTATGGACGTTAACCTGATGTGTTTATGATTGGTTTAAGATGCAGCAAAATGTGTCAGTGTGTCTGCTGTGGTCTGCAAGTGGAGACGATGGAAACTGCATGTTGTCTGGCGTGTTGTTTATGGTCGTCATTCGTGCGATGGTGTTACGTCACATCGTGGACTGATTACAAGGATGCACCTGTGTGATCAGGTGATCAGGCTGCAGCTGGTGATGGTTCTGACTGTGTTCTCTGTGATTCAAATGTTTCTCATCGACCCAGGACTTCACACAGTTATTGGATGGATATTTATATCACATATGTAAGGTCTGGTTCCAACTCCTGAACCCTTCATGAACTTCATGTTTGTTGTGAAAAGGTCCAGGAGAACGGTCTGTGGTGGATCTGTCTACGAGGTTCTCAGCAGAACATAACACCAGTTATCACTGATGAACTTTGCTCTCAGATGCTGGAGCTCCAGTTGAGTGTTGTCCTCTTCAGTTACTGATAAGAAGTTTTTGGGTGTTTCTCTGTAGACATACATACACTCCTGCCCTGTCTATTTGTGTGTCTTATGTGAGATATTTGTTCACAGCTATATGTTCTTTTTTACTCATTTGTTGCAAAGTTATTAAGAAGGAATGTTAGTAAATACTGAAAGTCTTAAGAGACATAAAGTAACTTTTTTCATGAATGATACAAAACAAAGTCATGTAATAATTATTTCTTTGTGGAATTCTTGGATCTGCTGCAGTGTGGTCTGTATGAAGCCACAATCTACTTATTTAAGGAATGGAATTAGGTGGAGCATCGACAAAGTGGTTAAAAATAAAGTGGAGGGACAACACAGACAGGAAGGTTTGGAGAAAAAGCTAGAGAAGACAGATTGAGATGGTTTGGACATGAAGAATGATCCTAGAGATGGAGCTACCAGGTAGCAGACAAAGAGGAAGTTGGTGGATGCAGTGAGGGAGGACATGGAGGATGATTGATTGTGGAAACACCTAAAGAAGAACAGATGGAAATAACTTAGTTTTCCTCCCTTAATTTTGTCATATTGCATTATTTGAGACATTACATGAGCCCAGTTCTGTTTCCTGTCACCTGATGAAGGCACCACAATAAATTCTGTATTTATTTGTAATAAAAATAAATCAGCACTTGGAAATAAGTCTGAACCCAAATTTCTGTTATATTGTAGTGCAATTGTAACATCTAACAGTACCATGTGCTTTCTTTTTTTTTTCAATTTTTCAGAACAAGACAAAACCAGGAAACAAAATGGCGTCAGACTCTCCACGCAGACCGAGTCGCTGTGCTGGAGGAGTTTTGGTGCGAGCGCAGGCTGCAACGTAAGTTTAACTTTTTTGAAGAGGAAATGTAGAGTAGAGAGAAGTGATGATAATGATGATGTCTGTGTGATGTCCCAGGGAGCAGTCGTACATGGAGAGTGTGGTGACCTTCCTGCAGGATGTCGTCCCTCAGGTATTTATTGTCCTCTGGTCTACGTTCAGCTGGAAACAGTTTGCCTTCATGGTTGTAGTTTTATTAATTATTTTATATACAATCTGTATTATTTCCAGTCAAATCGGTTTTTTTTTATTTTTAGATTTTTTAGAAAATAAAATCATAATGAGAGTGTCAGGTAGAAGTAGTTTATTATTCAAGACAATCTGATAATATTATTGTTAATGTATATAGTAACGCTGCTATTATTTATAATTTGAAGAAGAATAACGTTAATGCTGTGAAAATTATCTTTTTTTATATACAAGTTGACATTATTTATTGTTCATAAATCATGGATATTCTCAACATCATTAATGTTGAATGTAAACATTGTCGTTTCACTTCAGGCCTACACTGGGTCTCCACTCACTGATGAGAAAGAGAAAATAATTTGGGTTCGGTTTGAAAAGGCTGACATTAACGGTAAGTTACTGTACTTAGTTATTGATTTCATATAAAGGCACCAGTTGAAGTTGTGTATTTTTTTAAATGGTGTAGCAATAATATTGGTGCAATAACAATGAACAATGAACAATGATCCGACAACCATTTATAAACGTGACCATTGTTCTGGTTTGGTTTGTTTCAAACAGACACTTCCAGGAACCCTGAGTTGATGGAGATGCACAGTGGCACAACTGACCCTCCCCTCTGTCTCATGATTGGTTACACTGATGGGATGCAGATCTGGAGCGTGTCTGTAAGTCACCTCACCTTTGTGACCACCACAGTGGTCTATGATTGGTTGATACAACATAGAGCAGCACAAAGAATATTTTACACATTTTATTCACACTTGACATGCATATATACAGTATATATCTATACATATAGATATATACACAGTTGAACCCAGTGTTGTAACATCGGCCTGTTGTTGCTGTTGTTTCCTGTCAGAGGTGAAAACACTGACCATGGACGGGTCAGGACATGTCTGACATGACCTCACTCCATGTGTCTATATTATTAACTCACTGCAAAAGGCCTTTATGATTTAGATTCAGTCGTTTATTGACTAACTTTTGGTGACTTACTCCAGGTCCTTTCCTATAAATATATACAAATCAAACAACTTTCAACAAATCAGGGCTTTTCACATCAACTACAATGTGTGTGTGAGTGAATCTGAATCCATATTTACCTGTATAACTCTGTAAATGTGATGCATCGTTTACCAGGTTCACAGACAATGGGTTTTTACTTTACACTGGAAACTGAGTCCATAGTTTGAAGGCTTTAGTTTACTGCCACCCAAATCACACTGCTCCACACTGTCCCCTTCCTCTGGTTGGTGAGTCCACTGGTAGTTATGTAGGTCAGGACCGGGATGTGATTAGAGCACCTCAATGGCAACTTGGCAACTGGTGGATTAGAACCTGAAGCCTTCTGGACCCAAGTCCCTAACACCTAACCACCACCGCTGCCCTGTATTTTAACAATTAAATAGAATTTTTTTTTATAGGTTTGGTGAAAATGTAGTTCAGTGAAACGACCACTAGATGTCAGCATTGACCAACTCAACAGAATTTTCAAACACTAGCCCGCCTGATTCTCCAGCTTCACTCAGGGATACCATTCCCTGTATTTTCACCCATTATACAATTATAATAATAAAGGTTGATGTTTGTTCAAGAAAGTAAAAAACACATGGTTTTCTTCTCTGCCTTGTTGACTGAACGGCTGAGCCAAAAATCCCAGTCTGTTTACGTCCTGCTTCTTCACCCCTCAATGATGATTGATTGCAGTATCACCAGTGAATCAGAGTGATTTTACTCAAATGGATATTCTACCCTGATACAGAGCTCTTTGCGGTTTAATGGCTGCACCTAAGACCAGTGCACTCACAAAGAAAAAGTGCCAAAACAAATTTATCAGGTTGTTCACATTTGCTCTGTGGCCAGAGAGTTCTTTAATATTTATTTACAGCCCATGGAGAAATTAAATATAACCAAAAAAAAAAAAAGAAAACACCACAACTGAGATATGTTTTTATGAATGATTAATTTGCATTATTAAAAATAAATAATTTATTTTTGTCAATCAAAACCAGGTAAATAATCATAGCATTATCACTTTTTATTAATGGGTTTTGTCATGTGTTTTTATGTAATAGTGATTAATTGTATAAGCTATAATAATATTAATGATGATTATTATTATTATATGTTGCCCCTGGGTCTAGGTGACAAGGGGGATGAAAATTAATTAATTATAATAAAAAATATAAAATAATAAATAAAATCCTTTTCTATTTTTCATCTCGCCACTGCTGGAAAATATGACTCTCAACACAGTCTTTATAAATACTGTAATCAGTCATTCAGTCCGTCATTCTGCACAATTTGATCTCAGGCTACGCACAGTATGGCCACAAGATGGAGACCTTCCATTTAGTGGCTCATGAAAAATTCATTTTAGTTGTAAATCTATGGCTAAACCAGGGTTAAAATGTGATTTATTCTTTTGGTATCTATAAAACAGCAGTTGTTTTTTTTTTTTTTTTTTTTAAATTGTCTGAATTGATATTCAGATCGTACTCCCTCTTTGACTTCCACATCTATGTGCTGACTGTAAGAAGGCTTCACTTAACGAGTATCACCTTTCACGTGGGGTCTGTCACTGAAACACGCCGTGCTCCACACACATCCTGTAGGTTCCAAACACACCAAAGTCCTTAATCAGTCTCTGTGTAAACATCTCGGGGCCGGCGGCTGAAAGGAGCCACTCTGACGTTAGCCGTGAAGGCACACACTCGTCACTGTGATGTGGCCAGTTATTATGGTGGAGCGGAGGCTTCAGCTGTTCCTACCACACCATACACACCCAGTAAAATATACTCTCAGCTTGTTTTGCTTTTCAGTGGAGCTGATTCACACTCACTCGTCTTATCGCAGGCCGACACTTCGTCTTTGTTTTTATGTCCTTTTTACAAGTTTCTTTCCTGGCCGCGTTTCTCCTTTTTTTTTCCACACAGTTTTAAGTAAGCACTGAAGGTGCCGGACTTTCTGGATCTGGAGTGGCTGTGAAGTGTTTGTGACAGATGCTGAGCCGACACCCTGTGTTAATGGCCCGGCGGAGGCCGGCTGAACACGTGTATGCACACTCTCACACAGGGGTGCGATGAAGACTCGTGAGTGTTCATATGGATGCTGACAGAGGTGTTTAGGCGCTCGAGATCACTGTCGCCTCTCTTAGTGAAAGTGTCATCTGCTGAGGCGCGATAAGAGGCAGACTGTCCCGGACTCACTGTCTGTCTGCGTTCTTGTTGGTGTGAAGTGACCTGCTGCGTCGGGCCAGTTTTAGGGGTGAGGAGCCATGAGGTGGAGGAAGTGGTTGGCGAGCCTGACTTACAGGAATCACAATATAGTGATCCATAACCCTAATATTTACCTCACCAACCAGACTTTCATCAACTGTCCTTGGACTATTTTATCCTTAATTACGTCATTATTTGACAGTAGTGATGGGGAATAAGGCAGAAAGATTAGAGAAATGTTATGCACGCTGACAAAGTCTCCAATCCAGTGGCCAACAGACAAGGGAGATGTTGAGAGATGATTACTGAGCCCCTTGGATGAAGCTTCTTGAAGTCTCCATACAAAACTTTTGTATATGTAACAACAATTCAATGAGATTGGAAAGATCACAATGTTCTCTTTTTAATCTGATCTCTGGATATTTGTTGTACCAACCAAAGTTATGGTTGGTCTGGGAGGAGAAGAACAACATAGAGCAGGGACATCTTTCCATTTGAGAATCATGGTCCACATGTGTCTCTTTTTTCTTTTTTAGTTAATGACTCTGTAAATTGAACATAAGTATTTCTGCAAACGCTGCCCTGCTTCCCATAAAGGATACGTTAGTAGAAGATGAATGAACATGTTGTATGAAATGGTAAACCTTCACTGGAGCACTTTGGATTGTTCTAGAGTGTAAATTGTGACAGTAGGAAAATGTTTTACTGTAAACACACAAAACATTATCTGTGGAAAATGGTTGCTTTCAGAGGTTTTGTAGAATCTAAGGAAAATGTGTATGAAATTGAAGTCTTTAATCAGAAAAGTGGTGAAAAGAGGGAAAATTACAGCTTCTTTTGTCCTGGTGCTGCTGCTCTCTTGTCTGGAAGATAAAATCTCTTCACTCAGACCAGGGTTGTGGTAATGGATGTGTTTCTTCTGCACAAAATATCTGTAGAAGCTTAACAAGTGGTCTCATTGTACACTGGGCTTTTACCAGTACCACTGTGCACTGGTACAGTGTTTGTTCTTGAATATAAATATTTACAGTTTATTTTTCAATCACTGTTCAGTCTGGTCCTTGACTTCATGGCAGTTTTTAATCGTGGTTCACTGTGAAATTAAGTTTGACGCCACTGATGTAATGTGTCCATTTGATTGGACAGACGAGGCCTTTATCACCCAGAGTGTCATATTTTATATTTAACTCACATTGTGTTCATCTCTTTGAGACAATAGAAAAAAATATGATATAAAGTTTGAGTTGTGGTTTAACACCGTTCTGGTTTCAAAGTCATTGTCCTGCTTCGTGTCCTGACTGCAGTTTGAAACGAGCTCCATCACAACATAATAGTATAAGTAGTAGTAGCAGTACTCAGAAATACTTGTATTTGAGTGTTAGAGAACATACTCCAGTCGTTTGTACCAACGTAGCCCTGTAGAAGAGAATAAAAACCTCGGGTTTCTCTTTCGGTTGTAGAGTAGTATTAAAAATTGCATGACATGAAATCCCATGGTGAGACACCTGTTACTGTTTGATCCAGTCGTCCAATATGGACAGCACCCCGTCACTTGTGAATATGGCCCAGATATCCGTTCACAGCTTATGGAATTACATTTGAGAGATTAAAACAGCAGAGCAGACACTGTGATTTCACAAAAGCTTTTCAGCCACAAATGAAATGAACGTAACAAATAACGGTGCGCGGCAGGAAAAAAAAAACACACAGCAATTTGCCATATTGCACAGAGCACTAATGTAATGGTCGCAGTGTTACAAATGGCAACGGATGTCACACAGAGCCATGTAAAACAAGGATGAGCGACAGAGTAATGCACAATAGCCCAGAGCATTAACCTCCGGAGCTCCGTTCTTCCCTTTTTAATCCGGCAAATTCCATTATTCCCTCTCACTTTTGCCTTTTGCCGTTGCAGGAAGCCTGCCCTGCGTCGGCCTCTGTTCATCTCTACCATCAGCGCTTGTGTAACCTGCTCCAGTCCTAATGTATCACTGCTGGCTTTAAGCTCTCGGAATAAAAGCGCAGCTTTAAATCTGCCACTTTGAAAAGACGACTAATTGCACAAAAGAGCGATCATCCCTCAGATGGGTTTAAAGACAAACAGATTAAGTCACTAGTAAAGTGATAATACCGGCTTCACTGTCATTTCACGCATAAAAGAATCATCTAAAGTGGGACATTGTGTGCTTAGAACAATGTGACGATAAACACACAGGCCATTGAGTTAATATACCACCACCGCACACACATGCACACAATCTTCCTGCAGCACAGAGTGTAACGGGGCCACCTTGGGTCTCTCCGTGCACCACAGGAATGCGCGTTTGATCAGCGACACTGGTGAACGGACAGAAGTTGCGGTGGTTAAACAAACAGACATACAGAGCTCTGATGTTAACGAAGAGTCATAAAACAAACACTCTCATCAAGAGGCTCCGGGGTTTCATCTTTACACTCCGTGGTTTATTTTTCTCCTATAATTGCCGGAATGTTTACGAGCCGGGGTGTTGTGATCACACGCACACACCCGTCCCTAACCCTGGACCTAAATCTAACTCCAGGACCAGAGTGGAATGACTGTGGTGTGAATGTGACTCTGACCACAGGGTCCTTCCCACACATCACACATGCAGACATGGAGTCACAGATGTGATGATGGAGAACAGTCACGTCTGTTGGTGACTGTTTTTCGCCCTCTTTAATTTAGTGAACAGTCTCTTCATGTTGTTGTATCTTTTCTCTCCTTAACCTTATTAACCACATTTACAAACATCTCCGTAGTTCTGGCTCCTGATTGGATCTCTTTGGTCTGGGTTCGTTTCCCAGAAAAATTCCATGCTTAAGAAGTTTAATCTTCCTCTATGAGTCACATTGAATAAAAGTGTCTGTAAAATGCATTAATGTAAGTGTTCAAGTAGCAATATCATCTATTTGGAATGAAGAACATGTATCTCAGTCATATTTTCCTTTCGGCTTTTGTGGAGTCCCTTTTTTCCAGGTGTTTCCATAGCGATTCATCCTTCTCCATCTCACCCTGTCCTCTCCATCTTCAACTCTAACTCCAACTACCTCCATGTCCTCCCTCACTGCATCCATCAATCTCCTCTTTGTCTCTTACCTGGTAGCTCCATCTCTAGGATCATTCTTCTACCAAACGTGTGTCCCCTGTCCCTCCTCTGAACATGTCCAAACCCTCTTTTTCTTTCCTGTCTCTGTAATCACCTCATTCCTGAAGTCTTCATTTAGAGCAATAGGGTGAAAAGGTCTTTGCAGTGAAGGCCACCAACACCATCTACCTCAGGCCTGTTGAGTCTGTAAAGTAAAGTTATTTTTTTTTAGATATTAGTGACATTTTGATGGAATGTTCTCTCTCTGAGGTGGAGACCACACACACACTGTAACACATTTCCTTATGTCCCTTGTGAGAAGGTTACTTAGACTTGCATTGGTCCTGTTAACTGTTGGCTCTTAGAGAAAGCTCATGACTGAAACCAACACAAACCGAAGCCTCTGGTCCAAATCTCCCAGCTCGTCTCTTAAGAGACGGCCGTCCTGGGAGTGTCTCCGATCTGTCCCAACTGCCTGGTATAAAGAGCGCTTCTTCTCGTGTGTAGAGTGCGACTGGGACCGTAGGACTTGTGCCCACTTGGCATCGACTTGTTCCCCCAGCCCTTCCTCGTTGGCTCTGCCACATTAAGTGTAGGAAGCTCATTTGAGTGCGAGGCCGCGGGGCCTTTTATTCTGTCCTCAGTAGATTTGACTCTGTGGTTTGGCTCAACCAGTAACCACCAGACCGCCCTTGTTCCCAATCCTCCTCTTTCGCCTCCTCTCAAGTCTCTACTTGACTCCTCACAGTTGGAAGAAATTATTTTTCCTCCAGTGTGAACAAATGATTGCATGTCCATTCGCTTTGTTGTCGGGCGGAAAAAACACACAACTCCTGGGAGGATTTTTATTCAGCTGCAGGCTCACGGGACACATCTGACTCTGTAATGATATTAGACCAGACATTTTTTATTATTATAATGTTGTCTAAGTGGCTGTGGACAAGTCTACAGACAAACGTGATGTACTCTAGCACCGTGTTGTTTACCTTTGCTATTTTTAAGACAGATTTTCTCCTCAGTCTGCATGGGTTTCCTCCAAGGCACAATGATGGAGGTGATATTTCAGGACACTGGGTTCTGCACTTTTTTCCTCTGCAGTTCTTGGCTTAAGGTTTACACCAAACATTATGTTACTGGGTTGAACTTCAGTCAGTGGACACTTTTCAGAGCCTTGTGTTACTAATACTGGATGTTAATTGATAAGTGAAGTCATGACTTAGTTACATGATGCGTTCATATCAGATCAGATTAGAACTTTTACTTACTTTTAATCATTTCCACTTCATTTTAGTTGTTTCATCCTCCCAGAAGAATAGAGTGGAGTCAGGATGGAACAACTGGAGAAAAGAGTCAGGAGTGATCTGTGGTGTAGAAGAGGGTCAGCTAAGGTGGAGGGACAGTGGTGAGACAGAAGACAAGATGCAGAGCTGGAGGTGGAGGAGTTAAAGATGCTGCTGAGATTGTCTTTTGGAGAGACAAGGATGGACAGGATCAGGAATGAGGTGATTAGAGGGACAACACAGAGAGGAAGGTTTGGAGAAAAAGAAGCTAGAGAAGACAGATTGAGATGGTTTGGACATACAACATACTTATATACTGTACATATGAGATTGTGGTTTATTGATGCATTTTTAAACTAACTCTAAATATTTGAAATCCAGTTGGAACGACTGAGAATCACAGTTCGTTCTTCAAAGAGAATCATGTGATGATATTTTGATGGTTTGCAGACCTGACATCAGTGTCTGACCAATACATATTGTTCTGCTAATGTACAATTTCCTGTTTATCAATGAGTTTTCATTCCTTTTTTTTTCTAGTTGGCCGGTGAAGCTCAAGAACTTTTCTCAGTGCGTCATGGTCCAGTGAGAGCTGCTCGCATTCTTCCAGCACCACATATAAGTAAGTGGAAATGTCCATGTCTTTATCTGTCCGTCATCATGTTACTGTTACTGTAACTAAACCCATGGATTCTTTTATACTGGTTTGTACAGTGGTCGAATATGAAAAAACCCTGAAAATCATTAAAAAACATTGAACAAAAAATATTTTTTGTTTTCTAAAGTTGTTTGAATATTACAATTAAACTTGTCTAATTAGCAGAATAAGTCATAATAGAGGGACATTGCAAACCTCATCCAACAGCCAATCAGCTGCCTGCTCTGCTCTTCATGTTAATATTGAGAAACCCTAAACTCATCTGCTCAATCCACCAAGGTAGAAGATATTTAAAATTGACTGCTTCCCTCTATAATTTAAGCCCAGACGGAGGAAAAAACCCACTTTGGTTAACTTGATTTCAGCATTCAAGGTGGACACTTAAAATTAAATTTTCTACGGCTCATCCTAATGCAGCTCTGGGTTGTGGTTATTTTAAGTGGTGCTATATCATTAAAATTAAAGAGTGCTCCAGGCTGTCTCTTCCTAATGTTCATGTCAGTCTGCCATTATTGTTGGCGTGCTCTGAGTCAGGGATGGCAGTCTGTGAAGTCGGAGCTGCCAATGCTGCCCTGGAACACCCGCACTGTGCCATCACCGTCCTGACAGCTTCCTCTTTCATCCTCCTCTAAATCTGAGCCCTGCTAATAATTCTTCTGCCCGCGGCCAGAATCTTATGTCAACAAAGTTTTTTACCAACATTTGTTAAACTTCTTAAGAAACAGAAATTAGGTAATGAAGTTAAACATTTAGAATCCAATGAAAACATCAGCACAATGAGACACTTTTTTCCTTTTTAGTTAAACACATTAAAAATCTCGTTAAAAAAATGTCATCTCATTAAAACTTTTTTTAAAGACAGACTCAGTAAGTCATTGTTTTCTGGACTGACGTTTTTACATCTTAAACATTCAACAAAATGTTGTTTTGTGGCATAAATTTAATTATTTCTGATTAATTACAATCAGGATTAATCCTGTTTAATCCACACTCACCCGGCTGTCATTTAGAGTCATAGTATTTAACAACCAATAAAACAAACAGCATAAATCAGTCACCAAATGTGTTGAACATAAACCCCTGCAATTTAACCATTAAAAAAGGATGAAGACAACATCATTCATTTTTTCAGTATTTCTAATTGTGTTTTCCAACCATTTAATGTCCATTATTAAGATTTTGACGTATTCTCCTTGCGCTGCTGTTACGTTCAGTCCCACACTGATTAGATCTTTTCCAGACACAAAGTTTAAATTTAATCTCTGCGGGTGCCAATCAGTGTGTGTGAAAGCTGCCATGTCGTCTCGCTGGGCTGTGGCATTTTTTTTGGTGAGAGAAAATTACCTTTTTGTTCTCCGTCCATGTTCCGGTTGACGTCACACAATGGCAGCATTTAAAAAGTGCTGGAAGCGGATGAAAGCCGACCACAGTAATAAGAAGCAGCAGCAGATAGAGTCTCGACACATGAGGAGAGCAATTCTCTCCTCCACAGAAAATAAATATGAATTGGAATACTGGAGTGAAGGACGCGATTACAATCAACCAGGGGCCAAACAGGGTCGCTGTGTGGTGAGACTCTCAAAAGCCTTTTGGATGGGCTTTAAATTCAGAGAGTAAGAAGGTGTTACATGGGATAGGTTTGGGTTTACCTTCTTCATATCTGCTGAAGGTTACTCCATCTATCAAAAGAATAGCCTGTGTTTATTTCTTTGACAAATGAGCGTTAAGGAAAGCAGTTTCTGGACCCAGTCTAGGAAATTGTAAGCGTCAGTTTTCATATTTTTGGTACCAGCCTGATGCTCGCAGTCATGTCAGATGTTGTTATTACTGCACTGTACAATGAACTTGTTGTCTGTAATAATTCAGACAAGAGTATGAGTTTGGCTTCGCTGTTAGCTAAGGGTTCTGGTACAGCTGAGATGAAATCAAATTTTCTCATTTTAATAACGCTGCTCCCCCGTCCTCACTAAGTCCTCGACCAATGGACCGTGTCACTAAGTCTCCTACAGTCGTATTCATGTTTTGGCTCAGTGACCTGAGAGGGAGTCATGCTGTGGGGATAGAAACATTAAAGCAGCAGTGAGTGAGTGAGTGAGTGAGTGAGTGTGTTAAAGGCTGGTAGAAAAGGCACTTTTGCTTTTACGCCACACCACAGGAACTTGGACTGATTAATGCCCAGCCTCAAATTACAGTTCTCCAAAGGCAACATCTTTTTCAGTCCCAATCCCTTCAATCCACTGATCATCCAGCTGATTTACCAATCACACAGTTGGAGTCTGTTTGGTCTCTTCACTATACCTCCATATACTGTAACACTGCATGGTACTACAGTGGTACTAATTTTACAGGAATACATTTTCCCAACTTTTTCAGTAAAACTTTAAAAAAAAAAAGTTGAATTATAAATGCCTGATAATGACACAGATGTAGTCTAGTTTGCATGTTTCATCTCATCGCATTGGTTTGTTATGAATTAATGGAAGACAACGCAAGAGACAGGCCTCACATATGGGTAGAAATATTGTACCTTATTGTTGTGGACGAGTTATTCTATTTTTCTAATCTGCCTCCTTCTCCTTTCACCTCCTACCCTCAGGTCCTCAGAAGACAGACAGCTTCTCTGAAAAGAGGCCCCTACTGGGCGTCTGCAAGAGCACAGGGTCGTCTGGGTGAGTGTAACATCAGGGTCTGTAAGGTTTTGGGTGAAACATTTTTAAAGAGAAATTAAAGGGCCCTTGAATGGTGCTGTGGGGGACGCCACATGTGAGAACTCCATGACTTCATGTTATTATATATATTGTTTTGTGTAATTTGAGCGAGTGTCTTCCTCTGTACGTCTTTGTGTCTTTTAGCCCTTGAAAGAATGCAGATTTTTTTTTTTTTTTTTAACATTGGCAGATTCTGGATTTACCGCGTTGTTCTGGTATAAGTGAAATTAATTTTTTATTAAGTTGATTCATGTAAAATTGCAACCTCAGGATGATTCATATTGCTGTTTGCTCAAAGACAAATCCAACCAAAAAGAACAATAGTTAAATATATATCCTAATGATTATTTATGGAATGTTGATAAAGAAGACAAAATGTCTAAACAACTTGGCAAATTGAAAACCTGCCCCTAATGTTTAGAATTTTTGTTATATAAAAAACACACCCCCTTTCAACCTTGTTGGAATAAAAAAAACCTAAACCAGAGTTATAGTATATATATATATTTTTATTTTTTTTTCCCAAAAATCTCTGTAGTTGCAGTTTGATAGTATGAAATTTGACAGTATTATAGTTAAGATTTTGAAAAACCAAACTGGAATGTTCACAATCTTCACCATGTTTTTTCAATCAAGAACAAAAAGTAACAAAATTGTCATAATATTACATTTATGTGAAGATAAAGTGTGATCTAATGGAAGGGCTGTTTGGAGACTTCAGCAGGGATCTGTCGTCTGTTATGTCTATCAAAACAGCACAAGTGAAGAGAAACAATTGAACTTTTTCAGTGTAATGACGTAAAAATCCTGTACTTTTCAGTTAGTATTAAAGACATCACTAGTCACACAGCCTCTTATTACGACACATCACATCCACCCAAGAGGAGCGGAGCCAAAAGCATGGGCCTAGCAACAGAGCCATTGTTTTTTTTTTTTTTTTTCCTCTCCTTTTTATTATTTTATATTTTAGTGACTGCCTGTTTGGAATGTGAACAGTACCTGGAGCTCTTATTCTCAGACCGAGCCAGAAACAGATGTGAAGAAAAGCCCAGCTTCTCTGGGTTTGGGATGTCATGTGTTTGTTTAGTGAAAAAGATTGAATTTTAAAAAGTGACAGACCTTAAGGCATGTTGACTTACGCTCGCCTCCTCATGTCGTGCTACCCCCTTTGCTTTTCCCCTCCACTTTCCAAATACTGCTTTTCCAGAGCAACACAAAACTTTAACTCAATATATCCTTCCTGGGAAATGAAATAAGGAAGTCTGACTGCAGCAGGGGCCTGATGGAGACCACCTTCCTGATGTTCTGCCCCTGTCTGGCTGACACCGTTACGCTTGCTTCTGCTCTCCTCTGTCCTCTCTGACTCTCACTCAGGCAGTCAGTGTTTTGACGGTTTGGCGACGCATCCAGGCGTCGCTGCGCACTAATGCTGAAAACATGCGCTGCGTTGAAAAGCCCAAAACCCTGACCTCTGGCTGAATGGCACAGCCCGGTTCTTCCCCTACAGAAGTGCTTGGTAAATAACACTTTGGTCGGAGATGAGAGGGAAAAAGGCTTCCGGGTGCAGCGCTGTACTTTCCATCGGGCCCGTTCATAAACTTACTAAGGTCCTCACACAGTTTTTAGCATATAATCATTTTGAAATAACAGCTTTTGTTAACCACCAAAAAGGATGCCGTCTTGACACTTAAATGGAAAACAGATTGGAGCCTTGGCTGCTACAGCGGTGCTGGTTTAGAAGTTGGGTCAGTCAGCTCTAGGCTTAGATTACAAGATTTGCAAATTGAAGGAAAACCAGAGAAGGGAAAAAGCATGTGTGCCGGAGCCCTCTATTTGTGGATTTCCAGCCAGACACACTCAACATAATTTTATCAATGGAAAGGGTTTATGCCTAAAGTCCAAACAATGTATGGATCCAGTGATTTTCTTGACAGTAGAGCTCCACATGCGGCCCTTTCATTCTCTGCACCAGTGCCAGTGGGTTTTGGGAATTAGCGAAGAATGCTGGTGCCGTGTCCAAACTCTGGTCACATTTCTGGAAAGGATTTGTGTTTTGTTTCCTTCTCCTTCCCTTGTTCCTTGTTTTGGTTATTGTTTTCCTATTTAATTATTGACATTCGTAGGAATCAGAATGATTAAAAGTTTTAAAGGCCATTCACTCTCTCTGAAAATGTAAATGACTCCGTGAGACGGACACAACTTCACAGCTTCCACACATCCGAGGCAGAATTGCAGCGATGAATAAGTCTGCTTTGTTCTCTGCAGTTTGGGAACCGTCAGTGACATTTACAACCGCCGACCCCGCCCACCCCTCAGCCCTCTCCACCCGCACAGCATCACCATGTGCCGGGAGGATGTGGTTCTTTATTCTTCTCACTCATCTGACGTTTGTTGCATTTTTTTTTTCACTTCAGTTGACTATTTTGAGGTTGTGACTTACTCTAATGAATATTTAGAGACTGTGGCTGTTGAGGCTTTTTATCCTGCATGAATTGATGGTCTGTTTTCCAAATATAGTTGGATTGTTTTTCATTTTTATTTTTAGTGAAATCCTAATCCAATTTCAGAGATAAAACTAATCATTGCTGTTAGTTGTACTGTCTGAGATTTTCCAAAGATGTGCAGACTACCAGCGGATGAAGTGTTAATCCTGCTGGAAATATGAAGTCAGTGTTGTGGATTTGGCAGCACTGGTGGTGGCCTGGTGGTCAGAGATCATATTGTTACTCCATTTGGAACAGAGTAGAAGCAACGTGACACGGAGCGTCTCACTGTCTGCTCCGACACTTGTGTGAAGCATGAACCAGACGAGTGTGGCTGAAGGACAGGATATCCACTCTCCTTTGGCTCCATTCTTTTCCTTAACATTTTTCACGACCAACTTAACAGTGTTTCAGACTGAGCTGTTTATACACAGTGATGCCTTGAAGTCAGGATGAGGGGGAAAATCTCCAACCTGTTACAAAAAGCAGGTGCAGCTTCTGGTCTGGTTTAACACAGAAGATTTGTTCCCAGGTTTTTCTGATATTTCCTTAATGATCTGTTGAGATTCAGATCTCTTCTTCACAATTGATTGTCCTTTTTGTCATCCAGGTCAGATTTCTGTCCACACCAACACTCAGAGCTGAAGAAGTCTCTCGAATGAGAATGTTTCCCAGAAAAATCCATGTCCAGTTTCTTAACAGGACTCTTTTAACCTTTGTGCTCAATATCAATAACATATTTGACTGAAAAAAAAACAGATATATTAGATTTATTACTTTTACTAAAGGAATTTACTTTTAATAATAAAACTGAAATACTTAGTTTACATGTAGAGCCTGACGGTGTGTGTGTGTGTGTGTGTGTGTTAATTACATGTCATCTTGGAGCTCTTACTCTGAGAACAGACAAACACACTTGATGGCTCCAGTCCATTGTTGCATTAAGCCCTCTGTGTTAGAGTGCATTTGTCATACTGGAGTTTTCTCTTTGGACCGGATGCATCCATCTTCTAAAGTGTATGAAATGGAAATCATCCCGCATTTGGACCAAGTGACGCACCAGATTAAAGGGATTAAGAGCCATGATGCTTTTTTATCCACGGCGAGGTTACGGCCATCTCCGCTGTCACATTACGACCACCCACGGTCACATGCAGACGCACACGTGGGAGTCCCGGCATTAATGGCGGCAGATGCTTTCGGGAGTGACAAAGACGGGACAGGACAATTGTGCTGTACTTATTGTCACGTTGTGCGGCTTCGTTGTCGTGACGCTCCCTGCTGGTGGAGCAGATTAGGGTCAGTCTTTGTCTTAAATTAATGAACAGGAATTTCAGGTCGTCCGCTGAGAAAAAAAAAACGTGTGTGTGTGTTGTGTGTGTTTTTTGTGTTTTTTTTTTTAAGGTGATCATACATGGCCTGTTATATAACCCCCGCCCCACGGGTGAAAATGAGGGTGGCTGTAATCCGGTCCCCCACTTCCCCTTTTTATTGTCACACATACACAAGCTCATTCATACACACTTGTTCAGTTGCTTGACAGTCTTCCACGACTCGGGCCTCATTCCACACGGTTTATTTTGACTTGCGTGTCTGTTTTATGTCAGTCGAAAATGCGTTCTGCCTCGCCTGTTTTCTCCTTTCAAATAGGAAGCCAGATTAAACTGCGTACTACTGGAAGTGGTGCATATAAACACAGCCGACAGGGTGAATGATTTGTAATGACTTTTCAAACCTTAACCACATCCTCATTCTCTAAACCTGCCGTCTGTAATTAATATTTCATTTTACTAGAGTTTAAACTTTCCTTTTACCCTTTACATTAAACCAAGCATAAAGCTGAGCTGATGTGATTTTCATAGAAACTCCTGAGAAACTCTTAAGTTAGATGATGTCCTACTGATGCAGGATTTTTTTTCAGTTTTTCTGTAGAAATTAAGGAAGAAAAATGACAAAACATTTTCAAGTGTGTAAATGTCTTTGGATTTACAGTAGATATGTTGTATACACAGTACATGGAATCTATCAATCTAAAACAGATACGTAGAACTTTTTTAATCCTCTAGGAAATTCTGGAGTTTATAATCTACTTTACTCATTGTCTCTTCTTTAAGGCTGAGTGTGTGAGATAAGTCAAACATCACAGAATGGACAAATATGGACAGACCTGGGTTGGGTTTTTGCACGCTGTCATCCTGTCATGGATGAACCAACCCTCTGGTGCTTTAACTTTGATCAGCCCTTCTCGTGCAGACTGGAGAGCCATATAACTGAAACCAGTGGTTTTAACTGGTCATTAACCAATTTGACTTCTCATGTCATCCATCCCAGCCTGTGGCGAACTCCTCATTTGTTTTGACTACGGAACCACATCGGCTGCAAAGAAAAAAAAAAAAAAATCCATTGTTCTTGAACAGTGTTACAGTCCAGTCCAGGTGAGAAGGTGTTTGTGAAGACAGTGAAAGAATTAATACCTGGTTAAAAACATCAACACGTCACTGAGTCCGGACGACATGTGGTCTGGTTTAAGGTTCAATCTCCATAAATAAGTATATGCAGAAACAGATAAAAGAGTAAGTGAACTCATCATTTGTCCAGACTCAGTTTTGGCAAATCAAAGAAAAAATAAAGAGAACTCCTCCCTCCCCGACCACATGTTTCTCCTTTCAAGTGCCTTGACTGGTTCTGGACAGAAATCTGGCGCAAAAGAAATAAACGCTGAGACTTGGATGTGGTTGGGCCTATAGTTTGAATATGATGAATATTAATCACTACATCACTGTTGTCAGAGAGAGGGCCCTTATACTGTGTGTACTCTGTGAGTATGTACTACTGTACATAGACTTGAACCTACAGTATGTACAAGTATTAACTGTTCCCAACTTACAAAGACAGTAGATTCCAAGCCACTGTTTGTAAGCTGATCAGTTCTTACGTCATTACATTTTCAATTTATTTTATTTATAGAGCATTTCTTGCACTGGGACAAGGATATATATATATATATATATATATATATGTGTATAAATGCAGTGTTGGACAAGTTACTTTAAAAAGTAGTAACTAGTAATTACTTTACTAGTTACATTACTAATTACTAAATTATAAAAGTAACTAATAACTAGTCACTTTACTTTAAATAATGATAATAAAAACACATTAAAAAGTTAAGTGTTGTGTTCTGTATCAACTATCATAATGAAATATAGTGAAACAATAGAAACAAAATAGATGTTTAGACATTTTGACAGACATCTTTATTATAAACTCAACTTGACACTTGCCGTCAAACCAGGTAGTGCACAAAAAAAAAAATGGTGCAAAGGTAAACAACAACGTAGCACTAGCTAAAATGACTACATTCTTATAGCTATGTAAAGAAAACAATCTTTGATTTTGCTAATGTGCAAGTAAAACAACTGCACTCTTTTAGCAGTGTAGCCAGTAGAGTGTTAGACTGTTTATTGCCCTATGAGGCAAGAAGACCCGCCCAGGTCTCTTTCTGATTGGCTGAGACTGAAACGTTAACCTATGTCAACCAATCATCGCTCCTTTTCAACGTATCGGTTCAGTTAGTGTGCGGGGCCGTCTTTCACTCATGAATGGAGAGTTAGCACACACACATATGTAATATATACATTATTATTTACAGCAGTACACCTGAGAAATGGAAAAATATATTAATTTTCATTCTAAAATTGCTATTTGAAGTCATTAAAATGTCAAGGATCTTCTCCCTTTGACAACTATTGGGCAGAAAATCAAGAAAAACTACATCTGTCCCAACTACGACTGTGGACGTCAGTCAGCTGTCGGTCCTGTTTACCAATGTTCGTGAGTTGGATGTTTATATCCAGGAACTACTGAATATATTTATATACATTCACCGACACAAAAACAACTTTAATTTGTAATTGAAATAAATCACTTGACTTAACCAAGTCCAAATTCTGTCCAGCAGTGTTTGTATCAACACATAATTTAAAACACGACCGTACGGACAAAGCTCCCTGCAGCGTTGCAACACTTCCAGCATCCAGAAGGAAAGTGTTGTTATAATCAGAACCTGACAAGGAGTCAGTTTACTGTGTGTAGACCTGGATTCACAACATGAAAATTTAAAATATTTGTTCTCCAGGAGATGGAAGAACAGACACGATGTCTCTCTGTCCACTGCCCTGTTGTTCTTCAAGATGAAAATTCAGTAGAGAGAAGAAAAGGCTGAAAACTGACTCTGTGGCCAACACACACTGTTTTCACTTTCCTAAACGACGTCCACTTTTCTCTTTGTGTAGTGTTGAACAGTGAAGGGACTTCATTTCTGGCAGCTCCACAGACCTGGTGCTGTGGATGAACTTTTTACCCTAATTATTTCCCTGCTAATGCCTGCAGCTCAACAGAACCACTGTGGCTCCATGCAGCTCCCCAGCAGACTCTGATGTGGCCAGTGTTTGTGCAGCTCTGCTGGGTTTGGGCCTGAGAGGGAGAGAGAAAGAGAGGCTGCTGAACCAAACAAAAAGGAGAGGAAAAGAGGAAAAATAATGAAATCAACAATTTCCATCTCCCCTGTCCTCTCTATCTTCTACTCTGACTCCAACTTCCTCCATGTCCTCCCTCACTGCATCCATCAATGTCCTCTTTGTCTCCTACCTGGTAGCTCCATCTCTAGGATCATTCTTCTACCAGTGTCTCCACTGTCCCTCCTCTGGACATGTCCAAACCATCTCAATCTGTCTTCTCTAGCTTTGTCTGTGTTGTCCCTCTAATCACCTCATTCCTGATCCTGTCCATCCTTGTCTCTCCTAAAGACAATCTCACCAGCATCTTTAACTTCTCCACCTCCAGCTCTGCATCTTGTCTTTTGTATATTCCTAGTGTCTCTAATCCATCCATCGTGGCTGGTCTCTCCACCGTTCCTCCACCTTAGCTGACTCTCTTCTACACCACAGATCACTCCTGACTCTTTTCTCTAGTTGTTCCATCCTGACTCCACCCTCCTATGCTTCTCCTCTCCTCCACAGTCTCCACTGCTCTGAGCAGTTGATCCTAAGTATTTAAAGTATCAGGTGTTTATTAAGTGAATATTTTCTTTTTGTAGAGAGCACAAAAACATGTTTGTGCCGTAGTTCTCTGTTGTGCAGTGTCGAAAAGACGGTTGTGTGACTGTCGGCTGCAGGACTTGGTAAATATTGGCACGAACAGCTGGTTATTGGCAGCAATGATGTCAAATCTGTGGTTTCCCTTTTTCAAAGACACATATCAGTTCAACCTCAGTGGAAATACCATTCCTCAGAAGTCGAGTGCACTCAAACTGGAGAATGTTTTTTCTCCTGCAGCTCAGCGCTGCCAGCCTCGACTTCCGAAACAGAGGTTATATTTGTTTAGCATTCCCACAGCATGTAATTGTCGTTCGCATTGGGAAAGCTTATAAAACTTTGCACCAGTCGGAAATGGGGTGACGTACCTTCCTTGTAAATGAATTCATTTGCCTGCCTTTTATTTTTCATTTATGCGTTCTGCCACCACATGAAAGGCTGCGGTTTCGATCTCCTGGTTCAGTTCGAGTTCATTAAAAAAACCCTCCTTTTATCCAGATGAGAACATTTGATTGAATAAACACGAAACTGATGTGTGAATTGGACGAACAGATGCCGACGTGTTTCAAGGAAAAGGAAGTGTAATTTACTGAAAATGGATCAATAATGAGGCAAAAAGGCGTCCGTGGTAGAGAAAGTGCACAGAGTGGAAGCTGACACTTTGTTATAATGTGTTTACGGAATCTTATAAATTGGATGCCCCACTTTCCACAGATTGTGATATAAACCACTGCATTTCAGACCTTGAGGCCTGAACACTTTTACAAGATTAAATCACATTTTTTCCAGAAAGTCACAAATTTTCTTTTTTTTTTTTTTCTCCCATATTTGGAATTAAGTTTTATTTTACACTTACAACAAGACAGTCACTAGATGCTGGCTGGCCTTTGTGGAGTTGGCTGTGATGCTTTCCGTCTAAAGACTCAGTTCTTCTGTAACAGAACCAATGGTCAGAAGTTTGTTGGAGGTTTGCTGGAGTTTGGTTTACACTGCCAGTTGGTTCGGATTTTGTTTTGTAGTTTTTGTAACCCATCCTTGTCCTTTTCGTCTTGTACAGTTTTGTTTTATCAGAGAACATTAATGAAGCCGAGCCTCCTTCCTCCTTCCTTCTTTCCTTCCATCTCCTTTGGTTTTGTGTCTCCTCAGACCCAGGGGCCAGTTTGAGTAATAGTAATTGACACTTTGATCTAATAGGCCCATCATAATAGGCCTGTTACTGAGTTGGGGAATGGTGCCCGGCGTCACCTTAACATGTGCAAGGACTGACATCCCGCCATAATCCATAATGATAATTGTGATTTAGCCTTGCTTTCAACCTACGCCCCAGTGTCCCCGGCATCAGGAAATCTTATTACATCTGACCCTGCGTTGCCTCCATTAGAACTGGGTCATTTGTTAAAATACTGCAAAAGCAAAACAATTGAACCCTGTGCCATTTTGATTCTGTAATAATGGGTTATCATTGTCCCTTTGAATCAATTTCCAGAGGCCCATTTTTCGGGGATGGAGCAGCCAATTGGATTGATCCGACTCTGACAATGCCGAAATCGATGATGTAGCCGCCTGAAAGTAAATTATTGTCGAGTGATATTTTTGTCCTGTCTTAATGCCAGTGCTTTTGATTGGTAATGGTGGACGTGCTCGCAGTGGAAGGACCTTTAAAATGTTGACACAGACGTGAATCAGGGATTGTTTAGACCTTTCCCCGTGGCACCTCATATTTCTTCTTCGCTCAGGATGCAACGTGATGGCTGGGAAGAAGATGTTGGTGTCTGTCCGTCTCCCTCCCTCGCTCCCTCCCTCTCTCCCCCCGCCCTCCCTCTCCCTCAGGAACAATGTGATATCTGTCAGGCTTTGGTTTTAAGCTTTTAAGACGTCGTTGGGTTCAGGCGGCGTACTGTAAAACAAATGGCTGCACAACACCAGTGTTTATCTCCTGTTTGAAGATGTTGTTTTTAGAGATCTTATCGTTGCTCTTCTGTTGCTCGGGCCTTTGTCTGCGTTGAATGAAATGAATAGTGTGTCAAATGATGCTAACGAACGTGTGTGTGTGTGTGTGTGTGTGCAGCCCGGCCTGATGGCTTTATCACGGTCTGATCGAGTCTTGTTTGTGTCTGAGTTGTCAGCTACTGCTCGCCGTCACGGTCCTGTGTCATATCAGAGGAGCAGATTCTTTGACGTCTGTTACACACAGTTTACACTTTGTCCTTCGCTGCTGCCTCCTACTGAAGACTTTGAGTTTTCAAAAAATTCTAAATGTTTGTATCTATTTTCAGCTAAACAGTTTAAACAGATGCTTCTTTTAACCTGTACCTTTGTGATATTTTGCATTTTTATGTGTTTCCTCAATTTTGTTAAACCCAATATGTACAGTGACGACAATAAATAATATTTCTGTCCAGTCAGGGACTCTGCATTTATAAAAGTGGATCAAAAATGTATGCTGAAGAAAATTTTTTTTTTTTTTATTAACTTTTTTTGGAAGGAACTTTCCCAAAGATAAAGACAAAGATGCATAATAAAATCTGTCGTAACACTTTTTAAACTCCTTTTCTCCCTACAAATCCACACTGCAACAGGAACAAACAAAAACTTCATTATTTAGTAAACAAAACAACAAAAACTATTTTCTTTCAAGTTTCTCATCTCAATCATTTAAATTCCATCATTAGAAAATGAATTGTATTTCAAACTTTTGAGCAGTATATTCACTGACCCCACAGTGACAAACTAACTGTCTTTACACTTGGACCAAAACTACTGATTTGCAGTAAAGAAAGTTCTCCATCTGAACTTTACTGAGTTTAACCGCCTGCTGCAGACTTTTTGTCTCTTTTTGCGATGTCTCATGTTTGGGTTAAATTAGTTCCTGGAACAAATTTAAAGCCGTAGTTGACTGTGACCCAAACACCACAGGAACAACACTTTTAAAATTTCATTTTATCATTAAGGCCTCTCAGTTTTTGGTCTCTTTAAAGCATCTCCTGCTATTTTATAGTGCGATACAGATGTGTTGTGTTGGTCCATTGCAGAAGTCTTTTGCGTAGGGACTTTGAATGGTGGTAACAGATTTCTTTCCCATAATAAAGAGGGAAAGGAGTGACACTAATGAGTGGGAAGAAAGACAGACACTGACACAGCAGAGTTGGTGGAACAGGGTGTTCTGCAGGAATAGTCAACGTGGCTGAGGTCATCTGTATCTAGTAATGGATGAAAGTCTCCCCATTATGAGCTCGTCATCTGAATAATGTCCAGATTTCCCTCTGGGACTCTGCTATAGCTGTTCACTGTTTAAACTTGTTATTTCCTAATGGTGTCGTGCTCTGCACTGTAGGCTGCAGGAAGGGGGTTTCCTCATTGATCAACTTGTCAGATCATCCTAACCTCCTCCCCTGACCTCACATCATGTCCCTTCTATAACCAACCCTGGCCTTTGTTTGTTATTCTCTCACTCATTGATCTGTTACTGCACTGGTTAAAGACCACAGTTGGACCTTTTCAAGGTTCATTTGCCAAAAGACCTACAGAACTCAGGACTAACTCCTGAGTCTGATAAAAAGGGCCCCCATGGTTCCCATGGACCGAAAAAATGAAACCAACACCGTATTTCACCCCAGCTTCCTCAGCCTCTGTGGCACCAACAGCCTCACCAGGACTGACAGAGTAGAAGACCAGTAGATGATTTCCTTGCAGACAGAGGGAAGGGGCACAGGGGACGGCTGATGGTGGTGGGAGAGTCGTTCTTGATGAAGATTTATGTCTGGATTTCCCTCTGCCACCAGCCGCCGCCTGTCTCATGTAGCCTCCTTTTTCTATTTACGTGTTGATAGAAAGGCTTCCCTTAAATGTGTTGCCTGACAAAGCCTTTCCTCTGTGGCTCTGTGATTGGAAAAAAATGTAGAAATACTGTAGGAACTCCAGGATCCTCCTGGGATTTACTCTCAGAAACATCTGAGATAAAGCAGAATGTGTTGAAATTCACAATAAAATGACTTTGGTCATGTTTTTGGTTTTAGTGACTGAAAGATATGATGAAAAATTGAAAAATCAAACTTTTTCAGCAGTAAATACAGCCACCACTGTACTAAGAGATTTGAAGCAGTGATGGATTTTCTGGCTCTGTATAATTTATTTAAATTAATTTTTTTACATTTAAATCATCATATTTATTTGGGTTCATTTTGGTTCAGGTTTCATGTGATAAATAGAAACTTTCCAATGTAATTTGTCAACATATAAACCTTCATCATGTGACAATTGACCAAATGTTCTTCTTGGTTTTCCAGGACCAGCCCTCCTTACAGCTGCGTCGACCTGTATTCTCTACGGACGGGGGAAATGGTGAAATCAATTCAGTTCAAGACACCGATCTACGATCTGCACTGCAACAAACAGTATGTGGGACAGATGCACCGGGACAAAAAATGTTTATGCATCAATTTTTGGGGATTTCTTTATTCATATAGTGACTTTTTGTTTTTGTCTTTTTAGTATTCTGGTTATAAGTCTGCAAGAGAAGATCGCCGCGTTTGACAGCTGCACTTTCACCAAAAAATTCTTTGTTACAAGTAAGTTTTTAAGATTGGAACTCACTTTAAGGCTTAAATGATAGAAATGGACACAATAACTTGAAATAAAGTTGACCAGGTCACAATGACGAGGAGTTTGCTTCCCTCTCCTAAAACCCTAAACACTCTCCTAATGATCTGACAATGATGTGAAGGTTTCATCCATCAGATATGTAGCTTTTTTTTTTTTTTTTCTTGCCTCCACCACCACATTACAATGTTTTTAGAAATCACCAACAGCTGCGTTTTGCAATAAAACCATCAGTGGAAAACTCACCTAATACTTGAACAGCGTTCTACCACAGAAACATACTTGGTTCTGTCCAAGACCTGAGGCAACGGTTTGTTGAGACGAACAAAAATGTTATTTATTTTACATTGTCATCAAATATGAAATGTTTCTGACTGCCAGTGGAAATGTGTTTTGGTGAAAGGACGTGACGAGCCTCCAGTGTTTCCGTATCATATGCAGTCGTGTGCAAACAAACAGCGCCTGTTACATAAGTTAACACTAACATTGCCAAACATGATCAGTGACTCTGTCACGTTGGCATCACCCAAGCCAAACAAACGCAGAGCAGATCGTTGGTCCTGGTGGAGGCCGACTGTGGAGCCCGCTCTACTCAAGCACTTTGTGGCTTCGTGTTGTGACTACACGGCTTTTATCAGTGTGTGATGTGACTCTCTCCATTTGGAGCTCAACTCAGGGGAAACTGTTTACAGCACGGCCCTCGCCGTGGCCCCCGCTGTACCTGCCATTTCTGCTGAAAGATGCTGCCAAGTAAAGACCAGACTGTATTACAAGGCCATTGCTGTCCACTTAAGTCATTGACTGGAGTAAACTGACCTAACAGACTGGCTTTAATGTGTCTCCTCTTTGTCTGTCTGGCTTCCATATCAGTGTCTGGGCCACAGGAAACCAAACATGCTCAATAGTTATTAATCGTCTCAGGGCCTCATCTTCACGACGCTGTTTGGGCCCTGAGAGCCGTAAACAAAGGCTTCTGTCATGGTGGGACCAGAGGTTCTTGTGTCCGATGTTTGGGTTGATTGGTTTTGATGTGTTTTATTTGTGAGCATCGAATGATTCATTTCCCATTAGTAGCAAAAAAATGCTCTGCAGTCTCTGTCCCACAGACCTACACAGAAACAACACCCACTCATCATGGTTAGGAAACAATTGTTTTGTTTTTTTCTTTTTTGGTGGAGCAGAAATTATACTTAAGTGGCAACCAGTGGGATATTAGTTCTGAGGAATTCTCATTCTTAAACTTCTCTGTGCCAAGTTTTCACCCCTCGGTTCATAAAAACAAATGCATCACTTATTTAAACTTTCATGTTTTGTAAAATAATTAAAAGAAAATATTTGTCACGTTCTCTGTGGTGTGAGATACAGTGTGCTGACCACCTACAGGAAGGTACTGGGTGGTGCACTGTGATTAGGTTGGCAGTTGTTATCCCCTAAGTTTGGATCAATAAAATATTTGTAATTAAAAGTGTTAAAATAATCTGAGATCTGTAGATGGAGCATTAATATTAATTGGACTGACATCTAAAGGTCAGGCATCAAGGCTAGGATGCTAAAATGTCTTTAGCCTTCTTTATGCCATCTATTGGGGAAACACGGTATTGCAGGAAAAAGGCAGCAGTAAATTCTCAACACAAGCCAATCATGTCATTTGGACAGCTTTTTCTGGGCTGGATAACAAAGCTGAACAGTCCGAGCTTTATTTTGTCCATGCTTGGCCTAACATGTAAATTTATTTTGTCTCGGTGTCCAGTAACATCCAGAACCTTCCAGAACCCACTTTCTTTTCCGTCAACTTCCCACATCGGGGTCTCGGTCCCCCTGCTCCAGCCCGTCCTACCCTCAGGATGTCAAACATATGTTATCTCACCGCCTGAGCTCCGCTCTGCCTTGGAGAGGCACAAAAGGCTTCTCTGGCGCTACCAACAGCCCTTGTGGCTAACCTCAATACCCCACCACCACCCACACACCCCACCCTCTAACACAGCACACTACATTACTGTCTGCCTCCACCTCATCTGCTCCCAGAGCGCTGCACGTCCGCACATTAGCTGCGTGCAAGTGTGTAAAAAGTCTTGTGCGATCAGTATCGGGGTCGACGTTGAGCCCCTCGTGTGCGTTGACGTGTTTAGTCACAGATTGCGTTGGAGTTTGTGTTTATCTCCTTCCTGTTCACTTCCACATGTGTCCAACTGGGAAAGACAAACTTTCCTGCTTGTTTCGTCCAAAACATTTATCTGTTTGTCAACGCTGCCGTCTGTTTGTCACTAAGTGTTATTGGTTGCTATTTTAATTTCGGCCAGCATCAGCCCTCTGCGTGCACATCTGCGTCCGTGTCCCCACTGGGATTATTGCACTGGTCAATTAGCAGCCGAGCCATCC
Source organism: Paraplagusia blochii (assembly GCA_016785265.1). Classification (NCBI taxonomy): domain Eukaryota; kingdom Metazoa; phylum Chordata; class Actinopteri; order Pleuronectiformes; family Cynoglossidae; genus Paraplagusia; species Paraplagusia blochii. The sequence goes on along the minus strand of JAFBJS010002081.1, from coordinate 235,785 downwards.
TCAATTTAGTGGCTGCGACAGAGTCTCCATTAGCTCATGTTGCACAGACACGTCACCCTCATTAGTTTCCGATTTATCTCGCAAAAACAAGAGACTCGGCTCAAAGACTTAAATGGTTTAGGATATTTAGTCACTTTCAAAGTGGGAGGCACGTTAAAACTTCTCTCTCCTTATGGAAATTTTGATGGTTTTCCTCAGAAACAGGAGTCGGAATGTTTTCTTTTTTTGCCTCTTGTGTAATCATTAGCGGGACATCTGTATCATTTCAGGCTGCTACCCTTGCCCCGGCCCCAGCCTCAATCCAATATCTCTGGGCAGCCGCTGGCTGGCCTACGCAGAGAACAAGGTAGGCCAAGAGCACACAGACTCATTCATTCTGACAAACACTCCAGAGAAAAAGCATTTGAACAATTGAGAAAGTGTATGTTCTGGCTACTTTAATCGCTTCAGATAAACATAATCCTAGAAAAGTCCACTGGAGATGACATTACTTCTGAAAACCAACAGATTCATGGGACTTTTTTTTGCTCTTCCTAATGGGATTGTTAAATATGAAGACACACAAGAGGACTGCAGCATTGTGCACTTGCAATACTTTTAATGCATGAGTTTCTTGGTTCTGGTCCACTCAGGTAATGGACAGATGGGTCCCCTGCAGTTGTGGTGCACTAGAAATTTTAATCATTACAACTTCTGCTGCTCTGTGCATTTTATTTTTAAATTAAAAAAATTTATTATTAAAGGAAAAAAACCCCAATTAGTTAGAGGAGGGTAACTACCCTATCCTAGAATAAACAAACTCACCCACAATTTTAGAACTAACACACTTTTCTCTGTAAAACAAACTGCAACTTTGTGCATATTGTGTTTTGATGTAGTTAATACGATGCCATCAGTCTCGAGGAGGAGCTTGTGGAGATAACGCTCAGTCCTACACGGCCACAGTCATCAATGCTGCCAAAGTAAGTGACTAAATGGTATAAAGAGGATTCCACTAGTCACTGCCATCTTTTCTTGGTGCTGATCTGTGTTAGGACAGAAGGAAAGACATATCTGTCTGTCTGGAAACATTTCTCTGGGGACCGGCACCAATTCAGCCACGGACCGGTACTGGTCTCCGCCCCAGTGGTTGGGGACCACTGCTTTACAACACAATGATACTTAGCTATTTACTAAACTAAATTTGACAACGTATAATGTCCTGACACGTTCTTGGTAGTTTATTTTGTTAAATGTAAGATATACTGACAATATAAAGTGATATTTATTATATTAATATATTTAAAGTTTATTTTACAGAGGGTCTTCAACAGTTTACCTTCAAACAGAATGTTCTGTGTCTGTTGTTCAGTTTTTTTTCCTAAATGACACATAATACATTATTTCAGTCTTTTCCTTTAACATCTGTACAACATACAGCGCTGACATTGGATCTACCTGGACGTCTCTGCTAACTGCTGCTGAGCTTATGAGACACTTCATCAACCTGACTATCTGTTGTTTTTGCCTTTGTAATCCCTTCCAGTCCAACAGTCTTTCTTTCTTCATCTCCATGGGAAATGTCTCTGGGATTGTCCTCTAACAACAAACAGCCCTGGTTTCTACCACATGTCCTTTATTCACCGTCAGACTAAGCTGGACGTAAAGACGTCCTTAAGTAGTGACCGTTGGGATCCGGAGAAGGTGGTAATTGATTTAGCTAAATTAAAAAAACCCGACTGCCCACTGTCCCGTCCTTGGCTAATGAAGACTAACAGATAGTGTGAGGGAAGTCTTGTTAGGAGATGAATACGGCCGTGCATCAAAAAGTCCAGTATGACACTAATAGATAAGCAGCGTGGTGAGGGGCAGACGGTGGCGGGGGGCATTGATATGCAGACAGACAGTCTGCTCGGCTGCCCTCTCCTCATTTAAGACCATATATCTCAATATGGATGACAAGATATCTCCTTCTGGCTTGTGGCGCGACACGCTGGCTCTTAGTGCTGACGTCCAGAGACATGGAAACAGAAGGGGAGGGAGGTGGGAGGGCGGGGGCTGCATTAAATTGTAATGGCTTTTGTTTATACCCAGAAAATAAAAGGGAAAACAGTGCAGCTGCTGCGGCTCCACCCACTGAAGTCACTGTTGCCAGTTTGATTGTGGAAGGATGAGGATGTAATTTGTCTGAATGGCGACATCATGTCATTGGTGTGTGAATGGCTTGTACGTATGTGTGAGGACACACAACATGATGCTAGTTTTTTTTTTTCTCTCTCTCTCTCTGTTCTCCCTCCTGTCTCTGTCCCTCTCTGTCTCTCTCTCTCCCTCTCTCTCCACCGGCCGATCAATAGCCCCTGTTTGGACTACCACTAAGAACTCCACAACTGCAGTGATTAGAAAACACATTAGTGTTGATCAATTAGGAGCCAAACGCCCCACTTAATAATTTATGGCTGTGTGTGGAATCTTACACACACACACACACACACACACGCAGACACTGTTAGCGTTTCTGACCAAGTGGCGAGGAGAGACAGTGGGCGATCCTCAGACCCAACAAACGTGAGGCGCCACACTCTATTGACAGGGCCGCCTGGTCTGAATGCCTGATTAGGCTCTCCGGGGCCCCTTTGGCGCTCACACACACAGAGACAAGGCAGTCACACACGTTGGACTCCATTAGCAAAAGACAGTGTAGTAGGTGAGATAGACTCCACTTAAGCAGCACTATCCATTTCCCTTAATCGAGCCACAGAGGTGTGTTTGAGCCAGACACCCTGGCTGGGCCTTAAACGGACACAGAGGAGCCACCTACACACACACACACACACTGTGAGGCTGCAGGGCTGAAAATCATCTGCACTACACAGTATCAACGTGGTGCAAAGACAAAGAGTCCTGAATCTACTACTGGAACGCCTTTTTTATTCGTCTTTTTTGGTCGTTCACAATCTGCCAACAGCAGCAGAAAAGAAATCTAATACAGTTTGAATTATTTTTTCCCATCAGATGTGAACAGTGATACAAATCTTGGCCAGAATCGTATCAAATGAGGAACAAAACTCTATATGAAACTATAAATGTCGCCAAATATTGTTACCATACTTGTATTTATTGATGTGAGTGTGAAACTTTTAACCAAAGGGCTTTAGAATTTGTGAAAATAAAAAAAAATTAAACAAAATGCACTAACTGTAGGGAGGCCTTCACTTTGGCCCAGAGACAACGTCTCTCCTGGGAAAGTTCAAATCCCGGTTAGGGCGGTTGTCTTCCAGTGGACTCACCACCTGCAGGAAGGTACTGGGTGGTGCAATGTGATTTGGGTGGAAGTTGTGGAGAGACTGCTGCCCCCGAGACCCAGTAATGGATAAGAGGGTGAAAATGGACGGATGGACACTAACTGTAGAGAAGAGTTAGCAGATGTAAAATTTGACTTTTGACTTTGTTGATTTTTCTTCCTCCTTTTCTTTCAGACCTTGAAGACCGGTCTGACCATGGTGGGTAAAGTCGTCACCCAGCTGGCGGGCACGTTGCCTGCCGTCACTCCAGACGAGGAGAGCACACCTCACAGCACGAGTCGCCGCAGCCCCCACAACCCCGGAGTGGTCACCATCATTGACACACACAATGTTGGAGAAGGACAGGTTGGTGGACGTTCCTAGTCCTGGTCTCTGGTCAACTGTTTATATATGAATAGAGTCGAGAAACATAAGCACCGTGAAAACCACAATATAAATATGTATATTAGGTGTGAAGCACTGAGTGAGTTAGAACTTTTGGAAATGGAATAACTTCACACAGAACATCAGATTCTGACCCAGAGTCAGAAAACCTAGAAGAGAAGGTTCAAGGTAGGAACAGCCTGAAGCTGCTCTCAGAGGTTTGGACCTTTGGAAACCAGAAACTTTTACCAGCTGATCATCCTCTGTCTTATTGGCTGACCCTCCATATATTTTTACATTTTCTCCTCAAGGAGCCATTATATGCATAATTCATACACACACACACATGTGCATGGTTAAATTTGCACAAATTTCTTCTTGGCGTCTTCTGTCTTCGGCCTCGTCCTTCATGTCTCAGGTAGACGTGGCTGTGTCTGTCTCCTGGGCCTGGTAGGAAACAGGAAAATCTTTTAAGGTTTGTTTTTCTTTCTTTGTGGTTTGGACTCACACACACACACACACACACACGTGTCCATCACACCCTGCAGGACACACCGGGCCTTTTCCTCAGAAGTCGACAGCTTCAATTTATGCCACCGAAGTAGCCATTGTGATGGAAATACATATGTAGAAGGTTTTGTTTTCACTCTAGAAATAATTTTTAAAAAATTATATTTTAAAAACTCATATAAAGACCTTGTATTAATAATGTAATTCTTACAGAATTTTTTAAAGATTTTATGTTTTAACATATTTCAATATTTTAAACTGCAAAGTATAAAACCTTTCACATACCCTTAATATTTAATTTGTAACTCAAATATTTAGTTACTCACAGTATTTTTGACAGTATCTTTAGGCCAAGTTGACTTAAACTACAATAACAAACAACACAGTAGAAGTTGTTCTTTCTGACATTTTCTCTGCTTCAACATTAAAACCATCCTGGTTCACGTCACTGAAATTCCTCCTTGACAGACTGCACTCTTTACAGCTCCATCAGTGATTGAAAAATATATAGATGCCAAGATGAAATGAGCCAGTAATTGGTCAACATCTACTGGTCCTGGTCCAATGTCCTCCTGAAGTCTGTGGCGTTTGAGTTTGAACTTCACCAGGTCTCTACAGCCGAGAAAGAAAAAGCTCTCGCTGCTGCGAACCATGATCCATCATTCTCCCGTCTCTGACATGTTTTCTAATGAGCCATGTTAGCATAGAAGGTAGCGTCTGTAAGTGATGTAGTCACCGCACACATTCGATGCTTTCTTATTCTTTCCGCATCGTGACGGCAGTCGCCCCCGTTGCCAACGTGATGTCTTAAAAGCTCAACCTGAGCCTTCAGAACCGGGCCTGCGCTCTGTCACCAGTCCACACGCTGTAACCAAACACTGACCATAAACACTGGCCCGGGCCAGCGAGGCTCGCAGTGGAAGAGGAATGGAGGAGGAATGGAAGAGCGGTTGGCGTCGCAGTGAAATAAAAAGCCAGAGGGTTTGGGGTGTGACCATTATGGTGGAGGTGAGAGGAGTCTATGTTGGTAGTTTAGGTTATTCCTATCTCCTCCAGGCCTGGAATAGCCTTCTTTACAACACACACCCTCTGGTGTTGGAGTCAGGGTTCTCCCGAGGACACTCTGGTTTCAAAGAGCTCCAGCAGGATTCCCTGACAGAACAGCATTGTCTGGCTGCAGTGTAATAAAAGTGATCTGCTCTCTGTCACAAACTCTTTCCTTCTTCTTCTTCCTTTTCATCTTTTTCCCCCCCTGTTTCTTTTTCTGTTTCTGTTTGTAGTCAGAAATTAGTAATGATTACAGTTCAGGCTAGTTTGGACAGGACAAATTCAATAAGACATTGTAATGTGGGGCTGGTCCCTGATGTCCAAAGTAAACCATGTGTAACCATGTGAGTCTTCTCCTGTTGCGATAGATCAGTTTATGAACCATCACGAAAGGGTTAAGGAAGGAAAGGAAACTCCCCGTTATTGTGATTCATACCAGAACACTGGGCAGCTTTGATGCCATGCTCAGTGGTAACTCGGCAGTAGGTGAATTCCAACCAGGAACCTTCAGGACCCCTGACATGTTCCTTAACCACTAGGCCACCATTGTCACTCCTTCCACGAAACATTTCTACTTGATGTATTAAAAATACCAACCTTCCTGACACTGTGGTCAACAATGTGGGTCGTCAGCCTTTTGAACGCCATCTCTTGAAGAAATGAGGGCCGCATTTAGACGCAAATGGGCTGCATTGGGCCCCTGTGCCATAGTTTGCCCATCCCTGTCTTAGAGAATTATGTCTCCCACAGTTCTCCACCGTGAACTTTTTGTATTAAAAAATCAAGGCAGTGTTCATGGCATATTTAGAAAATCATAAATTTACTTTCAACTTTTAGGCCCAAGTCTGTTTTATAAAGAGTGTGGTGACAGAGAGAGAAGGAAAAAAAAACTGAATACTTTGAAGCGGAGGGAAAGTCCCTCACTGGGGTTGTGTTCATATTGTTAGAAAATGATTTGAACTTTCTCTCTGTGTGTGTCTTTGTGTGTCTGTGTGTGTGTGTGTGTGTGTGTGTGTACACACTACAGGTCCTGGTGAGTGAGGACTCGGACGGAGAAGGAGTCGTGGCTCACTTCCCAGCTCATGACAAACCCATTTCCTGCATGCAATTCAACCCGAGTGGTAAGACACACACACACACACACACACACACACACACACACACACACACAGGGAAGAGTCCGAACAGTTATAGTTAGAATAACTGAGGTGAAAAAGGGCGAAACAATGTTGCAACATTATTTTACGACAGACATTAAAAAGTGACTTTTTTCCTTCTGTTCCATTGTTTCAAATGATGACAATATTTTATGATTGGTCATTGATTTTATTGTTTATGAAAACAGACCTTTTATCCATTCACTGTATATGAAATGAGTGAGTTTGTCTGACGAGTCACAGGAGTTGAAGAAAATCTGTTAACACCTGCAACAGGCATGGGCAAAATAAGGCCCGGGGGCCAGATTGAGTGACAGATCTCACAACCTTCAGGCCCGTAGAATCTGTAATTCTTCAGTCTCATAACTAGAAGTAGAAACTCTGACTGAAAGAAAAAAATAGAAGGGAAACAGAGAAGGAAAGATGACTCTACAGTTCAATTCATTCAATCTTCACCTGCAGAAAAACCTAGAAAGGTTTTCTGTATTTTTAGATACATTTTTTTACTAACGTAGTATAATTAATTTAATATAAGAAACCCTTTGCTCAGGAAAACATCTTTATTTGGGTTTTGTGTGTGTTTGAAGGCAAGAAAACAATTTTGTCATATTTAAAAAAAAATGTTGTCATCTTGCTAAGTGTTGATGTTTTATTGGTGTCTATAAAATAGTAAAAACTTCAGTGGAAGTGTTAAACTTTGAACTTACTGTAAACCAAACAGGCCACTTCATCAGGTTGCAATTAAGTGCATTCTGGTTATTGGTTAAAGCTTCAAGTTCACACCAGGTCTGAACTAAGAGTTGATCATCAGGGTCACTTGAAGTTGCCTGGTTTCACTGTTGCTAAATCAGTTCCACACAAGTGTGCAGCACATTGCAGCCGAGTGGTAAATCAAGGGCGAAGTGCTGAGTCAGTGAGGCGACTGATTCCGCTGTGATAGTTTCCACAGGGAAAAGTCTACTTTAAAATTCTAACCACCCTTAATCTTTCTGACTCATTTACACCCGACCGCAACCAAATGACTAATAAATGTTGAGCAGCACTGGCAGAAACACCATTACAGTCAGGGCATGTAATGAGATCATTACAACTGTACACAAACAAATAATCCCTGGGATGATTGTTTGTTCCCTAATCCCTCTTCCACCTCGGAGCTGCCTTTTGTGCAGCGTCCCGTAATGAAAGGTCTCAGGTTTGATCCAAAACCAAATCCTGAGTGACACGTCTGTTGGTCTGGCTGCTGGGACTCTTACTGAACCACCTTCCTGGCCCTATTTGATGGCTGGCTTCACAGTGGTCAAGCTCAACATGGCAGAAACAAGACGGATCGACTTACCAGGAAACAATGATATGACTCAAACAGAGCCTGGAAAGCCCAGAAGTTTTGGCTGGGAAGAGTTATGTAAGAAACCCCAGTGGCCTGTGTGTTTTGGAAGCTCTACAGAGGGCGGACTAGTGGCCGCCAGTTCCTGGTGTGGCGGCTGGCGCTTTGCAGCGTTTTCGGTGGATCTGTGGATCTATTCCTAGTGGTGTAATTAGAGGGACGCTCTTCAAGTGCAGTGGCACAGCAGTCTCTTTAACAGCTGCCGTGTGTGCGCGGGCGCGCTTGTTTTCTTTCTCGTCTCGTCCTCTTCACTTGGCCCTAATGATCCTTGACTTGATTGATAGGTGTGATGCCAAGGTCAAAATACACCAGTGTCTCGATGGCTCGTACACCGTCCAACAGCTGCTGCGTTTGTCTTGGATCGGAGTGACACTAGATGGAGTGATTGATCCGAGGACTGCGCGAGGCCACGTCCACCGTTTTTTTTTATTCTGTCAACGCTGCTTTTTCTCAAGTATTTTCCAGCGCGATCATCAAGTACATGCAGATCTGTAACAGGGGGAGTTCAGATAAGAGAGAATAACGTTCAGCTGAACTCCATGTGTGATGACAAAAGGGAGATTTAACATCATCAGGCTGAGGTTACATTCATATTTACTTTTTGGTTAAATAATGTAAATTGGTCCTAAATTAGAAAAAGAAGATCCAGCACAAGAAGCAAAACAAGTTAAAAATAAAAGGCCACTGAGACATTTTTATTCTTTATATGCAATAAAATAAATAGTTATTACATAAATATGTGCCAGTTGTGACCACAGACGACCAAATAATAGCTATTAATGGTGAGACATCAATGTTAAACAAGGTCTATTTTTAACGCTCTAAACTGCTGACCCACTTTACTGTGGACACAGGAGACTGTTCTTCACCGTAACTCCATGAAAAAACAAATAGTATTTTCCAGTAATAAAGCATGGACCACATAATCGCTGACAGAATCACCGTTTCCCTAAAACAATCCCCCCTGTCTCTGCTGATGGTCCTGGATCGTTCAGCTGGGTTCAGGTGTTCGTCCCTCTGCGTTCCTTTCATTTCCTCTCCTCGCTCTTTTAAAACCTAATACTTTGCCGCAGATTCACAGCTTGATTCCCGCGCCGCCGTCGAAACGCTCTGGAAACGGAATTTTTGAATAGCCCATCAAAGCCGCGAGTAATGGCGGATGAATCAAGACCGAATCTCGCTCTCCACACTGAACTGTCCCATAAACCATGGCCCTGATTTAGTAACAGGCCAGTCTAATGACTAGCCTGGCCCACTGAGCCTGACCATGGAGGCAGCTGTGCCATGGAGGCAGCTCTCCGCGGTGCAATAACTCTGTCTCTGCATCTCACTGATGTGTGAAAGAAAACCAGGCCTTCGCCAAAAAACCCTGGACCCACACGCACATGCTGAACACGGGGGGAATTCCCACACACGAGCAAACGCGCTCGGCCGCACATCCGTAGCCGCACGTTGGATTGAGTTGTGTCTTCACACCAAAGACAGTAATTAGCACTCGGAGCCTGCTGCCACGTGATTTACTGCAGGCTTTATTGAACCGGAGGACCCTGAATGTCCCAGCTCTGGGAGACAATCGTTGAGTACGGATTATGATGAAGTTGATGGTTATCGCCGACTGATATTTAGTGGCTTGACGATGATGCTGAACGTGTGAAGAGTTGTCGCAGCCCAGGGTTGGTTGTTTCAGCTGCATTTGCACTTTTGTGGAAGTGTGTGTGTGTGTGTGTGTGTGTGTGTGTGTGTGTGTGTGTCTACCACAAACATCTGCCAGGAGCAGAGTCAGACCAAGAATTCACAGAAAACCAAGTATTAGCCATCCATTGTGACATGGAGTCGCCTGTTGACACAGTGTGGTTTCCCTGTAATAAATCATTATGAATGAATGGCGTGACGTGAAGCCCCTGATCCTGTCTATTGTGTTTGGATCCATATTTTAGGATTTAATCCATAGTTGAACTTTTACAAACTTCCCTCTGTGGGGATTTTCAGTGTCGACAACATCAAACAGCACGAAGCTTGAATGTTGCCTTTCTCTGTGGAGGTGGATTCTAATGATTCCACCTTAAATTAAAAGCTCAAGATGTTTCCGTTGAACTTTATTATTACATTAAATTTCACTGATTGTCCAGAAACTAAAACATTCATTAATTAAGTTTGGCAGAAACAAATTCCACCAGACTCATAGAAGCAGTGGGTGTCAAATATACGGACCACAGACCAAATTTGGCCCACGATGAGGGTTTTCCCGGCCCACATGATGAATTTTGAGAGTTAAAAAAAAACATAAACCCTAATCAATTGTGATTTTTTTTTGTTTAATAGAGATATTATGTGAATAATGTCAAAACATTTGCCAAATTAATAAACCATGTCCAGTTTTTGTCATGGATATTTTGCTGCTGTTTCGACAATTGAATCATCATATTCTGGTCATTGTTATAATTATATTATATATTATTGATAATGATCAGACTCTGTACCTCCTGATGGAAACAGTGATAAGTGTAAATGTTTCCTGATACCCTGGTGTGAAATGTGATCACTAGAAGGACAAATCTCCTTTTAGGGACATTTTTCTCTCTTCCTTCTTCTGTCTCATGTTTCCTTTTGTGGGAAGAACTTTCTAGATACCTTGTCATCATTTAGTATGGATTCTAACCATCACCATCTGGATTAGACACAACCATGTCAGCCATGTCTACTCCAGGCAGCCCATAACCGTGCAGCCACCGTTGCCCCAGAGGTGATCGTCGTCTACCTCCTCAGTGCCACATAATTACCCCGCTCATGCTGGGAGAAGATTGTGGACATAAATTCAGCGCTCATGTGGTCTCGGTGTTAAACTTGTCCAGACTGTGACTCAGGGCCTCGTCTGTCCCCACAACAGCGCCTATTATGTCTCACATCGCCTGACAACAAACACCTCTGCCGTGTGGAGACATTCGTGTCCCACACACTGGAGGGACACGCAGCTCCTCTGCCACTTCCTGACACGTCCATCTGTTCCAGTAAATGGGACGTGCAGTCCAGTGGACGTGTGGTCCTCCACAGCACAAGTGTTTCTAACAAACAAACCTAATGGATGCTACAGTACAATGTTGAAGGATTAAATGTATCTAAAGTCAAACTTTTAATTTAGTTGAGCATTAAATTAGATTATATTAAACTAGATTAGATTAAACTGGTTCCAGACTGGATTAGATTAGACTAGGTTATTGTTAGCTCAAAATGAACTGTATTTAGAGCTGGAACTGGAAACTGAAAAGAAATGTCCAGGTCATTTCAACATCAGATGTTATTTATATTTTACACAATTTGTTGACATCTTTTTTTAAAATTTGTATTCTTACGTAATTTCTTTAGTATATTCTTCTTCTGTGCGTGTGTTATCTGTGGGATAGACCAGCCTAGAACTTTAGACGTTTCAGCTCAAAGATTTTTATAATTGGTCCTTAAAGTTGGACATGGGGACTTAGGACTAGGAGCAGACAGATGGTCACAGATGACACAGGTTAAGGTAAATCATGAAGGAATGCTCTTCTATGCCCTCTACAGAGGAAATGTGGGAACCACAGGGAAAGGCATGAATAGAATTGTTTAATGGGTCACCTGGATCTTCACAACCGTTTCCAAAAAATAACTGGGAAACTTGACTTAATAAACCTGGGCACAAACACAGGGAGTAGGTGAGGGAAATGTGGGCTGTTGATGGCTCTCAAGCTGAACCCACTGCTACAATCAAAAGTAAAGTCTTAATAATATACTGATGTATTGAGATTATTCTTTTGTGAAGCTGTGGAGATGTTTCTTCACCTGTGACCGACTCTGGAGTCTTTTCGTGGCCAGAAAAGAACAGTGGGAAATGTTAAGAGACCATGCAAATGAAAGGAGCTTACGTCCAGCTCCAGTGTCTCTGTGTGCGTCTGTCTGACTGAGGGATTACACACTGAACAATGTCCCACAGCCTTTATCTGTTAGGAGATTGTAAATGGCAGTAATTTGTTTTGGAGCTTTTTTCAGCGCGGCTTCAAAAGAGTTCTGGTGTAAAACGTCTCCCTGAGCCTCTGTGAGAACACGACCGTCTCACACTGTGAGTTCACTCAATGGAAATGAAGGAATTAGGATCGACTATTGGAATTCAATTGGGGGAGAGAATCTGACATCCTGACTTCCTGTTATATTTTAATTCCATCCTATAAAGTCTGGTAATCCTCTGGCTGGGTGGACAGTTTATTGAGAAAAATCTCTCTCCTTGCTTGACCATAGTGGCAGGAAGTGTGCAAATATGTAAATGCTCCATAAAACCAGACTTAAGTGGTGTGTTTTCCACTGAAGGCGATGAAAGAATGAGCCTGAAGCCCAGCCTTTGGCGCAGTCACGCTTTGTAGACTTGACCGCTACGGTGCCTGCTCCCCGTCATACGTCGGCTTGACTTTAAAGAACGTTTATTTTGTCTCTTTTTAAAAGAACTGACATTCCTACAGAGGAATATTAAACTAATGTCAGCCCTGAGGCTGTTTACTCACAGGTAATCTGCTGTGAAAAAGGCACCAAAAATCCCAGTTTTTTTACACAATGTACAAGTAAAAGATAAGTGTGTTGTTGAAGTGTGTTTTATTTTGTTAGTGTTATTTTTGCTTGGCAACGTCCAACCCTTTCTTCCATTTCATTTTTCATATTTAGTTCTTTTTGAAGGTCTTATGGAGTGAAAACCAGTAGAAGAAAGTGGAGAAAAAAACGTATACCTCCTTCAGTTTCTCTTCTTTTAATGAAAGACAAGGTTAAAAACCTGGACGTGGTTGAAGTTCTTTTTTCATTGTTTACACTTCACAATTCAAGGCTTTTTATTTTGTTAATCTGGCTTAGCAGCATCAAGTGCTTAATTGTTTTTAATATTTTTTTTGGGGGGGGTAGGAGACAAACAGGTCTCAGGTGTCCCAGAAAAAAATAAAAATGACCCCCTAAAATTATATTAACATACTAAGACACCCACTAATGGTCATTTTGACCCTTTAATTTAAGATGCAAAAATCACCGATGATACAGTACATCCTCTCAAATATTTACAGGTTAATTTGAATATTTGAATATTAATGGAAGAAAGTACAAAGTTGGTTGTTGTATTAGGGCTTTTTTTGTTTATAATTTAATATTTATTGCTGCAACAAGTCATTGAATAAACTTTAGAGTTTACTGTCAATTACAGACGTGTTACTGAGTGTTATATTATGTACATTAGAAAAGACAGAGCAGTTGTGAATCTCTGCCCTACGATATGCAAAACACAGCAGTTCATGTGCATGAGATCAGTGTACGATGCAGTGTCAGAGTTTTGTCTTTTTACCCAGAATGCAGTTGTGGGGATGAAACATTGCCTTACAGTGAGTGAGAGTCTTTCATTTGTGTGTCCTGGGTGAATTTGCTCAGAAGTTTATGCGTCCTAGCAACAGTTAAGCTATCTGATTACCCCGAGTACGCCATCTTTTCAGGCTTTATGTGTTCCACATGGGTATAATTTGACATTTTCTTGAATTTCAAAGCTTTTTCTTTGGTGCCCAGTGTTGTTAATTAAAAAGTGGACTCGTTTTGTTGTGGCCTTCTGTGTTGCCAAGTCGGGGAAATCACCGCCTTCTTTGTTGTTCTCTACACTTCGTCCTTTTCTTCTCCATTTTTTTTCCTCTTCCTTTTCTCCGTCTCTCTCTTTCGCGTTCTCCTTCTTCCCATTTTCCTCTGTCAGGAAAAATGCTTCCCCAACGACTCTGTGAGTAAAACATCCTTCCGCTATTAATGGGATTGAGCAGATGTTTTCTGTTTGAAAAGCCAGAGATGGTACAGTAAACCCTGGAGCAAAGCAAAACAAAAAGATTTTTTGGCTCCAGAAAAACATAAAGTAAAAGCAGATATTTATGGAAATGATTATATCACTTCCCTCGTGTCCCGTTCAGACGCATGTCTCGCGCACATGGCAAATTAGAGGTCATCCTTACCACTTTAGCGCATGTCTATGTGCGTGTGCCAGTGATTCTGGTACTAAAACATCATAAATAACACTGTAACCCCCGGGACAAGGTGTTATAAATAGGATGTGTCAAACTGCGCTCAGGCCAACCTCTGGTTTCCCCGAAACCCTTTCTTTTCACCCGCTGAGCGGCTTAGCTACTTTTTAATTTGGCCTTCCCGCGGGCTAACCAACTGACGCCTCTCTGCGAGGGCCTCTGTATTTCAACAACGCCACAAAAGCCCCAGTGCTCAGGCACTCGCGCTCACAAAGGCTCTGTAGCCTTTCTAAGCTGTTACTTTTTTGGAAGCTCAGACTTTACCATCAGCAGAGGAGAAACGCTGGCTCAGGCCAGAAACCAGCAGCCAAGTCTCATCTGTCAGAAACCCCAGGGGCCAGACTCTCCAGCCACTGGGTGGGTGGGGCCCGTCCAAAACAGAGAGGAGGAGGAGGAGGAGGTGGAGGAGGAGGCGGGAAGAGAGAGTAAGAAAAGAAAAGAAAAAAAGCCGAGTGAAGGGGAAAGAAGCTTTAGGAGCGAGAGGAAGCTCCCAGATAAACAGGCCGCAGCGCCTCAACTCCTAATCACCCTGCGCTTCCGTTTCCAGACTCTATAATTAGAAGGGCCCCGTCCCTTTTTTCTCTCTATTCCCAGTTGACGCAAATGCTTCTTGTGGCTTGGCACCTCATTTGGGGCGTGGGTTTTTTCGAGAGTTTACAGGCCTTAGCTCTCTGGCTTTCTGGTCGCTCTGATACAGCATGAATAGCAAACCGCTGTGTTAATGCACACTTCACTCGCCTCCTTCTCTGATTTCCACCCTTTCACCCACGATAATCCTCCTGACCTACTGCCTGTTTTCCTTCATCCTCGTCTAACTTTATTTTCATTCACACAACCAGGAAACGGGGACTTGATAATTCTGGACGGAATTGCAGCGACGTGCAGCGATGACCTTGGATTGTTTTCCTGCACGGGGAGTGTTTTCCATCTCCACCACACGTGTTGCTAGAATCCTTTTAATCTTGTGCCATTTCAGCCTCTTCTTTTTACATTTGACACACCACCCAATAAAGACCAGCTGCTAATTAAAACCTACTGGAGCTCCCACATAAAAGCATCCATGAGGCAAAAAGACACAGGAGAAAAGACTAATTCCTTTAACATCGTCCACCTCTGGATGTTTTCAAAAAGACACAGAATTGGACTTGTTTACTAAAATTTTTGCATTATCACAGCAGGTCATTGCCGTTGTATATGTGTCTGAAGGCCTGGGGCCCAAATGGAGCTCGCCAAATCTTTTTGTTTGGTCCTGCAGAAGCTTTTCAAAGCCAATGCAGCAAACAAATCTCTTTTTTATGACACAATAAAAACAATATTTGGTACAAACATTTTTAATGCATTATGGAGCAGTTATCTAAACAGTCTTCCTTTCACCTCTGGATCTCCAAGGGTTGATGTCACTCACTGTCCCGTTGCTTAAACTTCAAATTTCTTTGCAGCGTCTCAACCCGAGACGACGAGAGATGGATTTTTGGATTGTCCTCTTAAAAGTGGCACAACCTTTTTTTTTTTTTTTTTTTTTTTTTTTTTTGTGCAGCCGAGCCAGTTCAGTGCTGGGTTTGTTCTGGTGTGGTTTGTTGAGCATGTTGTTTATGGTGAGGACCTATACTTTCTACAGTTTGATGAGCTTCAAATAAAACTAGACCAAATGAATGGGCCTGTCAGTGGGGGTTACACTTGTGCTGCTCTGTGGTTTAGGGTTTCGGTGAATCTCAGAAGTGTGTGTGCACACACTCACTCACACTCACACACACCCAAAACCATACACGGATGTACGAGTGCACGGATCCTGTCTCTAACAGACACTGATCCGGGTGCCTGTCCTTGAAGAAGCACACGACTCCAGCCGGGCTTCTAACCAGAGTGGGCTACCATGTGAGGAGAGCCGTGTTTTATGACAGCAGCAAACGATAGTTGGTCTGATTTTAATGGCCTGGTTTGTTTGTCTTAAAGGCACAGTGACAGTAATTCTGTCTCAGCCTGGTTTGTTGCTGCAAAAATAAAGGTGCGGCTTTTTTTGTAAACCAACATAGTTTCAGTGTCTGAGCAGCGTGACACTGTGATGACACACTGGCAAATTTGTGACTTTTTTTTTCCCATAAATGAGTCACAACAGCAGAAGATATGCAGTCATTTTACTCCTCAGTAACCCTGACCAACTTGACCTTTTCAACATCTTATTAATTTATTATTATAAAATTTCTATTTAATCAAAAACTGGGCTGAAATCTTATTATTGATTGAAAAGTTGACAGTAATTGTATCTAATCCTCTAATAATTTAGATCTTTTATATGTGGAATCAAGCTTCACTTTTGCATCAAATTAATTCTGGAAATCCAAAGTTAAATGTTATAAATTGGATGTGAAATAAGACAGACATCAGTTGTATATGTTTCCTGTTCTGTCTCTTTCTCTGCAGCCTTTTCTTTTCTTAATTTCCCAAAGGAAACTACAAGGGGTTAAAAAAGTTCTGTCTAATCAAATCTTTCCAGTTCCTTTTTATGTAAATCTTCACCGATCAAAAAAAGTAACACAGACCGTAATACTACAAATACTGCCAGTCTTTATACAGGGGGCAGACTTGAGTACACATCTGATTAGATCTTACTGTACAAGTTACTTCACTCAATTTATATATGTATAGATTTATTTATTTATTTTTTTATCTTGCATCTTTTTTTTCTCGTATTGCAGTTTGATGTGGACAGAAGAGTCTGCCCCAAATGAATTGTAATGTAATGATCTTTATGGCCAAATTTTGGCCCCAGGCCTGACTTTGACATTTGTGCATTTCATGGAGGTTTGGCTAGCGTCTTGAAAATAACCTTTCTTAATAAATCAATATTTTAGTGTTGCCTCGTTGTTTGCTGCATTGGAAGCAGCAGGTGAAAAAAAAAACGTTAAAAAATTACATTAAAATGAAATGAATGAATGTGTCCCTCCACTGCAGGTATGCTGCTGGTCACTGCTGACACTCTGGGCCACGATTTTCACGTCTTCCAGATCCTGACTCACCCGTGGGCGTCTTCACAGAGCGCCGTCCACCACCTGTACACACTGCACCGTGGAGAGACCGAGGCCAAGGTCTGTAATGAACAACTGTTCAGAACAACACATGGTGACTAGGATGAGAGATGCAGAGAGATGAGAGTCCAGGGTTCAAAAACAAAATACCTTCAGATTATTGTAGGTACATTTTTAAGACTTTATTGCTTTTGTCATCCAGACACTGTTAAGGAGCAGAGAAATGAAACTGTTATCGTCACCACAGAGTAATTTTATAAAGAAAATAATCATTTGTGACCAGGGAACAGACAAGTTCCCTGGACTTACTGTGTAATTAACATTCTGTGGTTTATGACCCTTGAACCCAGACACGCTTGGTCAGCAAAAAACTACCGTCCTTGTTGTCCTTGTCAGTTCAAGATTATTGACTGAACACACACACACACACTCTCACACACACTGTGTCCACAGAGGTGTGTGTTTGCCTCATCAGGATGAAGGTCTGGTAGTCCTACCCATTAGAACTACTGAGACGTCACTATCACCCCATCAGTAACAATGCCAGGAATGGTCCTTAGAAGTTTACAAGACTGAACACACACACACACACACACACACACACACACACACACACACACACACACACACACACACACACACAGGCAGGCAAACCGTCCTCCTGCAGTTAGTGTCTGACCGAGCGGCAGGTCCACTGACGCTTTGATCTCACCTGTTGTAAACACCGTCTGTTGGCCTCAGCCCAGTGTTTGGGCCAGAGGTTATCACCACAGGAGCACACACACAAACACACACACACTCTGTGGCACACACCGCAGTGCGATAAAGTCTTGAGCGAGGTGGGTGGAGAGACGCCTTATCTGTCTCCACTGACCAAACATGCGACTGGCTGTCAGTGACCCCAGGCCAGGTACACAGACCCGGGGCTGATAAGGCGGCAGTGGGGCGAAGGAGGGCCGGTCCGTCAGCGTGGTCAGACTGGACCGTACTGGTCTGAGGGGTCACTGGGATGAGGTTTGGATCCCGTGGATCAGGTGTGATTGGACAGGTCCATGTTGGACGTACTTATGTAACCTGTGAGGTTTTCTGAGGCTCGTGCTGTTTTGTCCACTCGCCTGCTGTGTTTCTGGGAAAAAAAAAAAAAATCTATTTTTACTTCTGCGTGAATCAAATCAATATATTGGATTTGATCCTTCTTTTTATTTTAATCTGGTATTTAGAATATTTTTTTGCAGATAATGAGTTTGACCTTGAACTGGAGCCCATTCCAAATAAAACAGTTTCATCAGACTCATAATGAAAAACATTTTGATGAAAACGTTCTTTTTTGTTATTAAGCCAACGTTGTCAAACCCATTTTGGTGAAGATGCTGCATCAAATTAATGTAGATGTCTACGTTTTTCATCACAGGACCAGAGTTAAACCTCCTAACGATAGAGGAGAGACATCATGTCTGATTGGCCTGCCTGCAGTCCATGTTTGTCCCTGATCCGAACTTCTTCATCGTATCATCAGGTCCCATATGAGTTTGTCTGCAGACGGTGACAGTTAGAGGTTGTTCTGGCCAATTTGGGTGCAAATGAATTCTTCCAGCTTCAATAAAGTCACAGTTCTGACGGAACCGAAGAGGGAAACATACCTTGGTGTCAGTGAAGAATGTGGTCAGAACCAGGGGCCCAGCAGGAATTTGCTGCCACCATTTCATCACCGAAGATAAGACGTTGCCACTGTGTTGTACCTGCGTTGACTTGGAGGTTTAGGGTTGAAAGCCTCCATTCCTGATGTGACACTTGGGTCAAGGCACTGATTTACAGTTGAAGTTCTGACAGGACCATTAGACCCAATTATGATGTAAAGGACAAAGTCGTCCTTTCTCAGGCCTGTGGCTGCAGCCGAGGTCAGGCCTCGTCTTCTCACTCATCTTTGTGAAGGAGAATTACTGTCTGGTATGCTGAGGACACCCCATTAACTGTCATTGCTCACAACAATTACCCGCTCTGACTTGGCTGGAGATTAGAAAGGCGTGCAGGTAAAGAGCTTTCTATTTGACTGGACATCTTAAGTTAGACATTCCTTTCTTGGACTGTCTCTTCTACTCCAGCAAAGTCAATTTTCCCAAACTGTCTTTTGAGGTTGACAGATGGATGAGGACTTGGCGCACGATCCTGCAATAAAACCCATACCCTTGGTCTGTCGTCCTTCGGTTTCTGCCACCTTCCCTTTTTGCGTGCAGTTCATCCAACCTGGACGGGTTTCCTGGATCTGTAACGTCCCCTCTGAGATCCTGTCTTCTCAAATGTCTGACAGTTGCTTGTGTTGTGAGGATCACAAAGTACACAAGCAGTTCTTTAGTTTCTCTGGGTTTTATGTCCACATCACAGGATCGTTTTCACCAGATTTGTCCGGTGCTATCACACTTACAAACAACTTTCACCATGAACTTATTCAATCACACATGAGAGATTTTGACAAAGTAAAAAAAAAATGCTGATATTTGCAAAACAAACCTTTTCAACTTATCAATCGACAAACTTTATGCTTTTTGCTTTTTTATGCCCTCTGTCCTCTGACCCCTGTATTTTTTCTGTCTGTCCCCAGGTCCAGGACATGTGTTTCAGCCAGGATAGTCGTTGGGTCGCCATCAGCACCCTCCGCGGCACCACCCATGTCTTTCCCATCAACCCCTATGGCGGTGCACCCTGTGCTCGCACACACATGTCCCCGAGGGTTGTCAACAGGATGTCTCGCTTCCAGAAGAGCGCCGGTCTGGAGGAGATTGAACAGGACCTGAACCGGGTGGCGGTGCTCGGAGGAGCGGGAGGTGGAGGCCTCGCTGGAGGGAGTTGCATTCTGGGTGGAGGAGGCATCGGTGGCCGCTGTAGTCCCATTCCCGGCCTGTCCAGCAGCCCCTCTGGATCTCCACTGCATGGTGAGAAGCACTGATGGGAATGCGAGGGTTAACGGTGTTTCTTATGCAAACAAACGCACAAAACAAAAGAGACCCACAACATGTGGAGTTTATTGCCAAAATAAATATAAGGAGAAGGTCCTGATTTAATAGAGAAGATTTAGTCTGAACACCTTCACTGATGTTTCCATTTGATTGATTGTGTGTGTGTGAACCTGTTTGCCCCACGTTTCCAGTGACTGGTCATCTCAGTAGACCCTTTCCTCGGACTCTGATCTGTGTGCCAAAACCTTGTCCCTTTTTTTGGCCCGCATTAGAACAGGCGTCTCTCACTGTCCTGAGTTGACACACTCCAGTAAACACACACCCCACAGACACAGAGTATGTGTGAACTGCACCGCCTGACCTGGGAGGCGTTACTCCGCTCAAATAGATCACACTTCTCATTAATCACTGGTTTCCAGGAATAACCCAGAGTTTTGGTGGCTTCACAGCAGAAAGTGATGTGGATCAGAACACAAACACTTCACAGAACCTCACTGACGACTGAACCAGGGGGGGCGGGGTTTACATATTGTTGTAGAATAACTTCTTTGGTGAAGAGTTTAATGGACTAGAACCCAGATGTCATAAAGAGGTTCTGTTAGAACACTGGATGAAACGGCGTTCCGAGGACATGGGAGTGTCAGGAAAGTCGCTGACTTTACAAATTGACGTCATGGACGCAGCTGCGAGATCTATTGAGTTACAACTGTACATTCTTTAGAAACAGCTATTTTCAACCACATTTGATGAAGTGTCATTTTGCTGCCAAGGAGGCGTTAAGACGTCAGGACAGATTTCTCCCTCGTTAGGACATCAATGAGACAGTTTTAGACGCAAACTTGACAAAGACTTTGTGGAAGAAATTGTGGAAAGAGTTGACAATGAGAATGACAATGGTAGGAAAAAGTCACAACTTCTGGAACATTTGATCAGTACTTTGATCCTTCACAATAAAACCCTGTCTGTTGGATGGAACTAAGCTCAATACCTAGAACTAAACCTTTATTCCATTACAAAATAAAATCTAAAATCTTCAAAATGCCCTGAAAATGTCACCAAAAGTATAGACTGACTGGACATGAGTGGAACTCTCAGAGTGCTGTGCTCTTTCAAGAGTAGTCCCTCCATGATGAGAGACAGAGAGGGACAGACAGGTACATCAAAGTGGTGCAGGAGGTGAAAGTGACCGAGTGAAGTAATGAGGTGCAACTGACAAAAAATGAAGGCGAGATAGACCAGGGTTCAACCAGGAGAGAAAGATAAGTTTGTAGTAGCAGCGCTGAAAGCCGGGGTCTCTGGAAGCTGCGTCATAAATCACACTTGTGTTTCAAAGAGGGGCATTAAGGCCACCTGTCAACAATTAGTCCCATGGTGATGCCTCAGTGAGTGAGAATGAGGAAGATGAACGATGGATAGAACCGGGTCCCTGTGGTCAACCACCAGAATCAAGAGGTTGAAAAATCAACGTGAGAGTTTCCACTTCCTCTGTGCTGTTGTTTGGGGGAAAAGGCTTGATTTTATAAGTCTGTGCTTTACACTTCAGAATAAAGTCCCCAGGAAACTGAGGTCAGATCAACCAGGTGTTAATGGTTTCCATACCTCACCTTGTGTCAGCAGTTCCTACCAGGGCACAGTTTGCATTTGTTTACATATAGTGTTACAGCCTCATGTATTTTCTCAGGTCTAAGTCAACCATCTCCCTGTGTTTTGTAAACTGAGAAACAACTCCTCGGCTGTAAGACTAATAGAACATCAGTCATGTTCCTTAAAGAACCCTAAACACTGGAGCATTCTGCCAGTAGAGTCCACATGGGAAAACAAACAGGAACAACAGTGAATTTAGACACAGTCCTCGTGAAATATGTATCTGACCCGACCTTAACAAACCACAGGAGTCTGTTCTCCACATTGGAGCAACAGGAAGTATGTTTGCCAGTGGGAGATCTCACTAGGGGGCAGTAATGACACCGAGAGTTTTAATTTGGTTCTTTTAGATTTGCTTTGCCAGCTTCAGATATTTTTTTCTGTGAGTTATCTCACAAAAGGCTGAGTTTCTCCAACTGAAGATAATATTTTTATTCCTCCAAGGTGGCACCAGGTTCTTAGTTTTAACAACTTCCATTTCTGAGTTGATGTCACTTTTTGATATGCACTTCAACTCCAAACCAACGCCAATCCATGAATCTTAAAGAATTCATAAATCTTATAAAATAACTTTTAATGTGAAAGATAATTTTCCTTCATTTACAAATGAGATTTTGTCAGACAAACTCTCTTCACCAAAACAAGATGATTCTCACCCTCAGCAGCAGCAGCAGCAGCAGGAGGCCTGTGATTAACTGGTGCTCACAACCCAGTGGGTCATTAACAGTTCAGCAGTGAGATCTCTGCGGGCTCAGGTCATGTAGGTCTCCCGGTCTCTGTTATTTGGATGATAGATCGGCTCCAGCGCATCCTGCCACATGTAAATTTAGAACGGCGGCAGCTCTCCACGACTGCAGCCGCCACCAGCGTTGATAAAAACTCCATAATTTGAGCAGTTTTCACCGGATGCAAACATGTTTGAGTCACATTTGCTTTTGTGTTTGACTTCCGCCTGTTTTCGTGAGCAGGGTGTGAATTTTAGGGATTGAGGGCATTTCTTTCTTTTTTTTTTTTTTTTTTTCTTCTTCTTCTGAGCCTGGCAGATAGCAGCAGGGTGAGGCAAGCCGGAGGCTGGGCCACCTAGCCACAACAGCTGCTCTGTGATTGTCGCCAGTGAGGACAGCATTGATTTTTGGGAAGGAACTGCAGAAAAGTACACATCCTTCTCAAAGCTGCCAGCCCGGCCACCAGCACACCTAAAAATAGAGGCTGCAATTGGCCGTCGTCTTGTCGGTGTTACAATCTGTCGGCGCTATTTGTGTCCATGTGTACGGAACATTCGCCTTTTCCTTCATGTGATCAATGTATTGTGATTTGAGGTGATGACCCATAATGTGAACGTCCCACACTGTAAAATGCGGTTTGTCTGCGGCCCAGTGCATACAAGGCTAAATTAGTAAGTGGCGTTTCTGTGCGCGGGGCAGAGGTTATTGAGGCTATAGCTGGCATCTGGCAGCCACTATAGAAGTTTTATTATTCAGATGTTTTTCAGATCCGACCACACTACTGTACCGTAACGCTCTGCAAACAGGTCTTGAACAAGTTGATCATAATAATTTAAAAGACATCTTTGATCCTTCACTTGACCCCCGGTCCATGTGTGTCTTTGTGGTGGTGGACTGTGGTCAACTCTTGGCTGGAGAAGGATCTGAAGCTTTTATGTGCTGATGCAACGGAGCTGCCGAAAATAAAGGGCTTTTATATCAGTGAGGAACGAAAACAAAAACAACACATTCTGAGTTAAATGATAGTAAAAGTTCTCAGTGATGAACAGACAGAGAGTTGGTTCTGTGGACAGAAAATATCACGCCATCGTTGAAGGATCCTTTCCAAAATAAAAGACACCAACACTTTACCTTACAAGTCATCTGTGCTGCTCTGTGTTGTCAACCTATGTACTGTATATACAGCAGTGGTCCCAAACCACTGGGGCGGGGACCAGTACTGGTCTGTGGGTGAATTGATGCCAGGCCGGAGAGAAATAATGTTTCCTTTTGTCCACATCTGTCAATTCCTTCCACTTGATCCATACCCATATCAACAAAAGAACTGACCAATAGAATGACTAGGATTCCATCATCAATAATGAAACTATATTTGATTAGGAAATATTGGTCTGGTAGCAGAAAATTACTTGAGAATCCTTGTTGTGTCCATGAACAGTTAATTTGGGTAGGAAGATTTTATAGGTAGGATAATATTTCAGAAGACCAGATATTTATCTGCCCCAACAACTGGTTCTTGAATAAAGTACCAGTTATTTAACTGGTCTGTGGTGCAAAAAGGATGTGTTCTATTGGATCATTATTCTGCCATTGTCACGTATCAGTGTACAGATGCCCCCTGATCATTGGCCTGTTGTAAGTTTGCTGTAGGTTGTATTTCCCAATGACAAATACTGTATATGAAGACAGTTTGGACGACATTCAGAGCTTGTCTCACCAAAGACCTAGCAAAGGTCTTCAATCCTGTCCGTTTTGTCCGGTCTGTCATACATGGTCGCCTTCTGCGTGTACATGCAGCGCCGCTCGTACACTTCCAAACTGTAAGACATCAACACCAGGCGATTAGTCAGTGCAGCAGATTTGTTTCCTCACCAGGCAGGAGCTCTGGTGGTCCGATGGCTGGACCATCTGGGCTCTGGCACCGGTTCAGAGAGCGAGGGGGCGGCAGAAAACAAGGTGTGACGGGAAACTGTTAATTCACATGTTGATAAAGGGACACTTCCTCTCTGCTATTAGAGGCTGGCGGTTTGCTTATTTGGGTTTGGACTTTTGTTTTATCTCGCCTCCCTGCGTCCCCCTCGCCCCACGCTCCCTCCCCTCTTCATCTCTCATCGTCCCGCGGTGAAAAACACCAATGCTGCGCTCAGGCCGATGCCAGGGAAACATTACCTCATGACTGTTGGAGTGTGACACGTATGTACACAGCCTCAACGTGACCCTGTTCTCGACGGTATACTTACTGTTAGTTAAACAGTGATAGTGTGGAGTCGGAGATGTTGAAATCCACTCTGGGAACAGACGTGGATGGATTTACCAGAGAAGGTTAGCGTGTTTAAGCTTCAAACACAGGTAAACAGTGAGGAAACGGTCATCAATCACAGACCACTCCATGTTTCAGTGGTCGTGATGGACGGTCTGTCCCGGATTAGAGTCCAGAGATGGGACAGAGTGAGCTCAGTCCCATCTGTGAAGGCCAAACCCAAACACGCTGTTTGTTTGTTGTTGTTGTTATTTTGATATTAACTTTGGCCTCCTGACCTCTAACCCTGTCCTTTTTCATATACTGTATCAAAGCCTCATTTAGTGGCTGTCCCTGAGCCGTCCTCGTCCCTCAGTCGTCCTCGCAGCAGAAGTTTGTCCCGTTGTAATGGAAAAGTCAGTTTCCTCGCTCCTGTTTGCCGGTAAACTGAATATCTTTGGTTTGTGGACGAGACAAGGCGTCATTTTAAGCTTTGATAAACAGGGAACACTGTTACTTCCAGTTACATTTGATTTAGGCAACAACTCATCAAGGACTGAAAAGAAGATTTACTACATCGACCAAAAAGTCTGATGATTTCAGGAGTTTTATTAATGACAAATGCATCTTCTAGGTTTTTAATAGGTCATAGATGAATGCACCAACTGGAAATGCATGCATGCAAAAAAAAATCTGAAGTTTTAAAACTTGGATTTTTATATGTAATCTGTTCTGCTCACATGGGCAGTGGAAACAGGCAGGATGGATCCATGAACAAATATACAGGAGATTATACAACATTCACGTTAGTGACCAAAGATGTTCATATCAGTGTTTCTACGTCAGGGTGAAAAGGTGGAGTTGAAACAACAGATTTACACACAGTAGACACCAGTGCAGTGGAGAAGTGGACTTTGTTTTTTCCTAAAGTCATGGAGTTCACCATCAAACGCTGAGCTCCTGTGTCCTTCAGTACAGGAGACGTCCTCCATGTGGTGCTGTGTGGTCAGGTTTATCAGACTGGGAGTAAAGGAGGCGGAGCAGAGTGGAGGAGGAGAAAGAGGAGGAGGAGGAGGAGAAAAGCACTTGTGAAGCTTGACTTGTGAGAGGCTTTTTGCCTTGATACAAATCTAACAACAGAGGAGCGGCTTGGTTTCTCTGCCTTTTTTATGAATGGTCACTTCCTCCAGCTAAAACAACTCACAGCCTTCGCTCTGACTCTTGACTTTTTTTTTTTTTTAAGAAGCACTTTGAGAACTTCTGTTGAACGTCCAGGCCTCTTAGTCATAATCTTTGTCTTTCTGACGTTTCTTTTCCTTTTTTGGTCTCTCTCAGCAGAGAAAGGGACAAGGAGTCTTTTTTCTTTTCTTTTCTGAAAGATTAAAACTCTCTCCTCCAGACTCATAAAAGCAGCTCAAATATTAAAATAAACAAATGCTTCTGCAGGAGAAAGGAAACGTGTTCCTTCCTTCTGTCTGTTGTTCAGCACAGTGTCGATGTTGTACATTGACTCTGTCCATATGCTTTAACAGTTGTCTGCCATCAAAGGTAAGGCAGCGTCCGCGGCTTGTTTTTATTTCCTCTGCTCGTCTTTTCCCCTGCGGTCGTCACAGGAACCAGAGCCGGCGCAGCTTGTGTCAGTAAACTGAGAGCTCGCTGCAAAACCACACTGCAATCGAACAAGCTGTTTACCCTGAGAATTAGCCTTCCCCTCTACTTTTAGGCCTTTTAAAGCAACCAAAAATATACAGTGTAAGGAATATGTATCTTGGCCGGCGGCGGGGCTCCGTCGGAGGCCTCCGTCCTCCTGCAGACCCTAATAACTCAATCTCCCCAACCACTAAACCCTCCTAACACCGGGCGCTCGCCGCTGCACTCGTCATTATTTGATTTGCAAAATTGTAAGGTAGAGATAAAGAAATAAAGACGCACACTTGTGGCTTCCAGTGAACTCCCTGCCGTGTGCAGCGTTCACTCTGTGAAAGGCTGAATCCGTCCATTGTCCCACAATCAATGGACTTCACCTCCCGCCTTTGTGCCGCGCCACGTGTTGGATCTGCAGCGAACATGATTTTGTTTCCCCTCAGTTTTCCTTCACCGCCACTTTCCATCTGTGTTTGTCTTCCTCCTACATTTTACACACTGGTCCGCGGGCGAGTTGGCCATAACGTGTTTATTGTAGATGAAATAAAATACAGATATGTCTGTGTTTTTGTCTTGTTCCACTTCAGCTATAAAAAAAAAAAAAACATGAACATATTTATGTGCAGTTTATTCATGTTTAAAATCAACAGTGAATTTACTGGACGTCGCTGCGATCATAAAGTGAAACTAAAATAAAAATATTCAATAAATATCTCATAGTTCTGAAAAAAGACTTAAAGAAAAAAAATTAAATCTTCCTACGACAGGAGCAGTGACCGTGACCTCGGACTTGTCCACTTCCTGTTTACTCAGATCAGTTCTAAGTGTTTTTGACACATCATTTATTTAGACAGGAACGCTGTCAAAACTCTGACACTAAATTGGCATCAACGTCTCCTCGTCCTGGTCGTTACCAGCTTTTCAGACGCAGCTTCTGTCACAGCTGATGGTAACTGTGCTGCTGTCAGTCATTCAGCTTTAATGTCATTACTATTATGGTCTGTGTGTGTGACTTCAGGTGGCATTTTTCCAGAGCTTCTGATTAAAACTGTATGAACCATAAATACGATGGTTGGTATTTGTAAATGTTATATGTGTAAATTTAGGCAAATATAATTGTTACTTGACTGTTAGAGTAAGTAATAAAAATGTATATTTATCGTGATTTACATCCATTATTAATCATAGGGTTATATATATTTGTTTTCTTATTTTCTATATTGATATATTTTATTTTTGGTTAGAGCTACATTAACTATTTTCTCTCATTCATTCATCAGTTTCCTTTTTTTCCTGATTTTAAATATTTTAACCAAAATAAATTTTTTCACTTCAAAAAAAAAGAAAAATTCTCACTTCAAAAACTCTGATCCTAAATCCTTTACCAAAGGTTTATTGTTTAGTAACAGCAGTGGCTCCGTGGTTGTTCCTCCTCCTCCTCCTCCTTCTCCTTCTCCTCTCTCTCCTCCTCCTCTTCTCCAGGTAGTAGCTCCGTGACCCAGATCTGATCGTAGCCACACACACACGGTCAGGGAGCGGGTGTCATCTGAGACCCTCCTTCCAGCTCCTCAGCTACGTCTGATGAAGCTTCATAAATACTGACGTCCTGCAAACATGTAGATCTGATTTCCTGGTCAGAGTCAGAGTCTTGGTCGTGTTAGTGTCTGTGTTTTTGTCTGTGAGTTTTGTCTCTTTTCGCTGGACTCTTATTTGTTTGTCAGGGTTTGCACCCAACGTGGAGATCAAATTATGCAATTTATTTTGGAAGATCTCGTCTATGAAAAAGGAAATGATGCCATGTTTGTCTTTGGTGATAAAGACAGACTTATCGTCAGTGATGAAACTTAAACAGTAGTTTTAGATCAGGGAACAGGGAACAGACAGGAAACTGTTCTCACTCCGCTCTGGACTGAAAATACACCAGTGGACAGTCAGTCACAGTGGGACGGGGGACGGCAGTAGAGGAAACGATGGTAGAGACAATGAGACGGTTCCTCCGTCTCAACATTACCTGAGAGAAACTGAACAAAGATCTGACTCGTTGGTGACAGTAAATCTCCTCAGGTTTATTTTCTTTGCAGCATCTGGGTTTTATAAGAACTCTGTTAATTTGTTTTTCTATTTTATTTGATTATTTTTTAAAAATGTTTCACCAGTAGGGGATCCCCCGTCTCTTTGTTCCTCTTGATGTTCAGTCATGTCTCACTCTTTTTTTTCTCCTGTCTGTCTTCATCCTGTGGTCCAAGTCTTTGAATGATGATTCCTTTGGTGGGTCGGAGCTGGCAGAAGAATTTTTTTTCGACTAAGAAAGTTTCTTTTTTTTCTTCATTTTTTTGAATCTCCCACTTTAATCTTGGTGCTGGTTTATCCACAAACCTGAAGAAACTATTATTATTATATAATTATTTTATTTGCAAATTAGAGGAGTCAGTTTTATTTTACCAGGACATTTGAATCCATAGCGTAGTTGGACAGTGGACACATTCAGTCCAGTGAGGACAGCTGCAGCCATATGTCCATGTCATAAGTCTAATAGAATAGTGGTCTAAGTCATAATTAAACCTTTTAAAGAACAGAAAAAAAAATAAAAATTTCAACTATCACAATGGTCATGTTAGACAGGTATAAGAATAATTTGTCCAAAATTGACTGTGGCAACAATGATCCCAGGCTGAGGATGTTGTTTTGATTGGTAGAAAATTGGAAAAATGTCTTCGGCAGCTGGAGGATCTTTTTATATGAAGTTGCTTTTATTTTGTATTTATATTAAAAATGAACTCTGCACAGATTAGTGCGGTTAAAGCATAGGAGCAAAGTTATATTGTATGATTATAACATAATTTCTTTCCTTCCATCTTTGTCTATGTCTCTCCCTGTCTTCTTGGACAAATCTCTCTCTGTCTTCGTCTCCGTCTCCCTCTCTGTCTCCTCCACACCTTCTGCTTCGGCGCCTTTTCTGCATCTTATTTGAATCCCTGTGTCAGCCGTCAAACCTTAGTGTTTGTGTGGACGCTTCTGTGTCTTCAGACTTTGTCCCGTCCTGCGTCGGCTGCTCGGTGGCGCCCCCCTCCCCGTCCTCCTCCCCTCTTGTGGATGCAAATGTGGTATTAAAGAAGTGGGTGAGAAACCTGAGATGCCGTGACACGGGGTGACCGAGGGAGTGCGAAGGATAAAGAGAGAGAGGCTTAATGTGAGAATAGAATGCAAATTGAGTCGAGGCAGAGGGAGATGTTTGGACTGACGGACACTGACGGAGGAGAATGGATGGAGAGCTGGATGGATGGTGGGATTAGGCCGGGACCGAGGATGGGGGTCAGGTGACGGTGTGACTTTTGGCAGGGTTAGAGTTTTTCTCCAGATGACCACGGGCGACGTGACTGGATTTGCATTGATGGATCTTCTTTCCACGGAGATGACAAGTATCAGCGCTAAGCACAACATGCTGCTGGTCATTAATCAAATCCTGGGCCGTGGAGCCGCAGACACTGTTCATTCCTACCTCTCTCTCTCTCTCTCTCTCTCTCTCTGGAAGAAACCTTGGATGAACTGTTGTCTTTCAAACAATTGTCTTTTCCACACTGACGCCATTCACTCCTTCATTTTCCTCTGATTTACATCCGTGTTGGAGAGTCAGCACAAGAACTTCAACATGGGAAGTTCTGCTGTCGTCACGTTAGAAGATTTATTTGATATGTTTTGATCATGTCTCAGCAGATATGAATCTATTTAAACCTTCATCGGTAACAGTGTTTCCCTTAAGTTAAGTTTAAAACTTAAGTTTAACCAAAACTATAATAAGAAGGTGTGAGATGTTCAGAAGATAAAAAGTAAAGTTCAGTTTTCTCTTATTTAACGGGTGAAATTTTTCACCTCTAACATTAGAATTATATGTTGTTCCAGTTTCTGTCCTCGTAGATGAAACTGTCTTTATGTGATGAGAAACTTTGACATTGGACATGGTCCTCCACCTGGACCTTAACTCAGTGTCGTCTCTGACTCCTTCAGTCTGTGTTTCCACGTATCACCTTCTGCCCCTGCGTGATCTCCAACACATTCCACGTCGTCTCGTCTCCACCGTCTGGGAATTCAGTTGGTTGACGTGACTGATGGCACAGTGTGACCAACGGTCATCGTTGACCCCACGTCTCACTGCGTCTACAGTCCTGTCTTTGATGGATCAAGTTTTTAGGCTTTGGACGCGATGACAGGAAATAAAGAAACTCCCAGAATTAAGAAAATAATAATTACATTTCAAAAACAGAAGTGTCAAACTGCATCTCACGGGCCAATTATAATTACACTGTGGGCCATATTTGGCCCCGGGCCTTAGTTTCCCACGTGTTTTCTCACCCGTCGTTCCCCAGGGAGCTGAAGACTCGTAGATGGTTGATGGTTGTTTCCTTAACGGAGACATTTTGTCTTCTTCCGTCTCTGATCACAAAAGGTGGCTGCCACGGGTCTTAGGGTGTAGTGCTGCTGGGGAGGGTGGTGTGGGGGGGTCTGTCAGGAAGTGGTCTGGGTGCAGTCGTCTGTTAGTCTAACCAAATGAGGAGTAGAAGGAAATGAAGGACAGGTTTGTGTAATGGCCTCCTCTCCCCCTGCGAAGGTCAGGCAGCATTGTTGGTCAGCGGAGGTCTGGACCAGGGTCTTTGGAGGAGGACAAAGAGAAGGTTTGGCAGAACTAATGAAACTCAGAGCCCAACGTTAATGATCTAAAAGACTGGAGCAAAACACTCAGCCGTTCCTTTCCGCTGGCATTCAGTCTCCTCTTGATCGCTCCTTCCAAATAATGACGGCCACTCTGCTGCTTTACCTTTATTGTAACCTTTGATGTGTGCTTTGTTTTCTCCCCCCCGCCCCCCCGCTCATTCCTTTATGTTACGCGGCTGTCACTCAACTATTAGGGCAACAAATCGAACAAGGGGGGCATTTAGAGGAGGGCACCGTTCTGCCCTTTAT
The DNA here is from genome assembly GCA_016785265.1 of Paraplagusia blochii. NCBI lineage: Eukaryota > Metazoa > Chordata > Actinopteri > Pleuronectiformes > Cynoglossidae > Paraplagusia > Paraplagusia blochii. The sequence goes on along the minus strand of JAFBJS010002081.1, from coordinate 204,796 downwards.
TTCTGTGGAAAGCACTTGAACTTGGAATTTTTCCTACCAGGGTCTTTGGAGGAGGACAAAGAGAAGGTTTGGCAGAGCTAATGAAACTCAGAGCCCAACGTTAATGATCTAAAAGACTGGAGCAAAACACTCAGCCGTTCCTTTCCGCTGGCATTCAGTCTCCTCTTGATCGCTCCTTCCAAATAATGACGGCCACTCTGCTGCTTTACCTTTATTGTAACCTTTGATGTGTGCTTTGTTTTCTCCCCCCCCCCCCCCCCCCCGCTCATTCCTTTATGTTACGCGACTGTCACTCAACTATTAGGGCAACAAATCGAACAAGGGGGGCATTTAGAGGAGGGCACCGTTCTGCCCTTTATTTCTGTGGAAAGCACTTGAACTTGGAATTTTTCCTGAGTTTTCCCGTTGGATTTGTAGTGAACTATTGTCGCCTTTGTTGTAAGGTTTACAGACACGTTTGTTTTGGGTCCACAATCCTAACCCTTCTGTCTCCTGTCCCTTCATTTGGTGAATTAACAACACATTTAATGACAATATTTGCTGCAGGTCAGAAAATACTTTTCTTTTCCATGTTCCGTCAATATTAAGGTCGTGTTCAACTGTTGGGGATTAAACTACATTTTTATCTTGTTTTAAAATGTGTTGCTTTGTCTTGACCAGGGCATCTTGCACGCTTTATATTTTAATCTGTCAAACTTGTCAAATAGTATTATTAATTTATATATTTATACTTTTTCCTTTTCCTCGCGATTGAATAAAAAATTGTCAAATTAGGTTCTTTGAAAAAAAGGCAAAGGTTTACCTACATACATATATAAATATATATATATATACCCATATACAGTAGTGTATATATGTCCCACTCCTGCAGCTGTATGCTAATAGTCTGTAGTACTTTGTAAAGTGTGTTGAAAAGTAGCTCAGTTTCATGGTCACAGAGTTAAAGTATTAAGATTCCCTTCGACATGGGCTGATTAACTTGGCTGTAGCTGCAAAGGATATGTCAGAGGAGATGAGGTTGTGTGTGTGTGTGTGTGTGTGTGTGTGTGTGTGTGTGTGTGTGTGTGTGTTTGCGTTTGCGGGGCCTGTTGATTGGCCTTGATTAAGAGACGCGGTGGTACCCGGAGCAGAGCTCAAACGCTCCTAATGTGGCATCTTGAGCTGGTTATTTCCACTCATTCCTCTGGAGGCCTTGAACCCACGGCGTGTGTTTTTCTCTCCCTGTAGACGAGGGACGGGTCTGGAAAAGAAAAGAAAAGAAAAAAGAAAACTATGTTTCTTGCAGCAAAGTGTTTTTGTTCCTCTGTGTTTATTGCTGTGTTGGACGTCATCTCTGCCTGACAATGAACCTGAGTCTGAACTCAATGGAAACTTTCACTTTCTTCTCAAATGTCCTCGTTTATTATTTGTCCATTTACTGTCTCATCTTTTATGCTGTGCTGTTAACGGGATTAAAATGATCACGTCTTTGTGCGTTTGCAGCCAAACTGAACAACCAGGATTCCTACAACAACTTCACCAACAACAACATGGGGAACCCTCGTCTGTCCCCTCTGCCCAGTCTGACCGTGGTTCTGCCCCTGGCCCAGATCAAACAGCCCATGACCTTAGGAACCATCACTAAACGCACCGGGTAAGAAACACCTCTGTTTCCCATTTTAATAGGAAATAATAAAAAAAAAACACTCTTTATAGAAACATTTTCACTGTTCAACCTCATTAGATTCTTAAGGAATGATGGACAGGACATTATTTCCATGAAAGTAAAAAATATAAAATGTGAAAATAATTACTGGATCTTTCATACTCTCAAAACCCTAAAGACAAAAAAACACCATAAACATTCCTTGATACATATTTAATTTATTTTGTACTACTCAGTTAGACGTTTTTAACAAATTCTAAGTTTCTACAAATTCTTGCTGTACGTCTTTATTTGTGATTGAAACAATCCTCGTGGTTCGGTCCAAGTCCATGTCAGATCAGGCCTCCATCCAGTCATCACTCCTCAGACCAATGATATTAAACCTGAAACTCAGGAGTCACATTGGCTGAAGGTTCGTGCAGTTTTTTTTTTTTGTTGAACAGTTTTTCCATCGAAGGCGACCATCTGTGAAAACACATTAATTTATTTGTTTCTTCACCGTCAACCTGTAGCTTTAAGGCCGGGGCCTTTACAGGCCTTTTACTAAATGCATTTACATACAGTACAGGTGGCTCCACAAATACGGGGCCATTTTAATAGTTCAATTTAAATGTGATTTTCATGCCCTGTTTGAATGGGAAATGCCATAATGATCCAACAGACGCTGAGGGGCATTTATTGCTGCGGGGCATCGGACCCAAAGTCAGCTTTGAGAGTGAAAACAGAGCGGAGATGCTGCGGTCGGCCCAAACTCCAGCCCATTGGCCCGGTCCTTACGATGACCTGCACAGTTCATTTGGCTTGTAAAATGGACGGCTGCAGGAGGAGCACTTGTTCCTGAAGTATTTATTTTTGTAGAAAAAGACGTGTTCGTATAAAATATATTTCTGTTCCACATCAAAAACACTTCTCTGAATATTAGATTGAACTTAAAAAACAAAACCAAAAATTCTGTCCTTTACGTTAATTTCTTTTGTAAAAATATTTGCTCCACCTTCTCACTCTGGGTGTAATCTGGATTTTCACTGTAGACCTACTGTTAGTTTTTTGCATGAAATAAACTGTAGGTCTGCAGAGAGTCCAGGGTTCGATTCCCAGAGGAACCAAAAGCTCAGTGTGGATAAAAGTCGTCTGCTAAAAGTGTAAATGTTAATAAGCACAAATAATCAAAAAAAAGAAAATTAAAATAAAATATATTCATGAATGAAACTACACTTTTACTAAAGTAAACCGACCAATTTTAAATTTTCCTAAATTAATAAACAAGACTAAAAAAGTTAATTCTGATCATTTTTACGTGAACAATTTTCTTCCCATTTTTGTCTCAGTCTGTGGTCTCCTGTGTCTGATCATCATCTCCATCAAACTGCATTTTAATGGTATTAATCTGCTGAAGCCAACTGTTTGAGTAGATGTAATTTTTTTTTTAATCTTAGGTTTCACTAAACTCGTTGCCAATCTCCAGTGTTTACATCTCAACAGCTGATTATTTTTTTTCTACATTTGTCTCCTCAAACCTGGAGCAGCTCCAGGATGTTTTTCTGCTGCTCCTCCATCTGTCTGGTCCAGAGGAGCCGGTCAGTTAATCAGGAGTCAGTAATCAGTGTTAATGCAACAGGACATGCAGCTGTGATGGACCAGGCTGTGTCAGTGCAGCTACACACACACACACTAACAGGCTCACAGTGTGGTATAGGTGGTGCAGCTCCATCTGTCTGCCCGACCGGGTCCGTGTGTTTGGGGCCGGGGTCGTCCAGCAGCTGTGTTCACATTCACACCTGTGTGAGCAGATCCCTGTTGGCAGAACAGCAGAACTGCACACACGCCTCGACTCCGTCCGGTGAACGACGGCGCCGTCACTCAGGCACGCTTCAAAACACAACACCACACCAGAAAACACCAGTTTCATAGGGGAGGAAGACTTCCACCGACCGTGGCCGGGGTCCCGGACCACCGCCGTGTAATAACACGCTGCTGCGTCTCTGCAGTATCATCAAAGGAGATGGAAGCTCCGCCCCCTGCTGTCCAAATTTATTTAGATTCTGCTTTTTTCCCCCGTTCATGCAGGGAGGTAGGGTCGGATGTAGCTCCACATCCGACTGATAACCTGGGAGTAGTCGGGGAGGAGAGGAGCAGGGCTGAGCTCCTGTGAGTCCTCACAGTCTCCGGGGAGTTCTGAACCCGTCCAGAAGATCAGAGTGGACGCTGACCCGGAGACTCTTGTTTAACTCGTCCTGTCGGACAAATTTAGACCCAGATGAATTCAATCCTTTAGAGTTTTTTTTCTTCACTGCGGTGAAAAGTCACTGTTGTAGCAGTAATTAGGAGAAAGTACCCGGCGACTCCCCTTGAGAACTTGACTTCTCCTCCTCTTTGGAGGATGAAGACTGAGTTTTTTCACTGATCCAATTCCCATCATGCACTGCAGACACTGCCTAACTTGTAAAAACAAAGCACTGAGATGGTCACGGCGATAGAGTTCATTTTCAGAGCTGATATTAGGACATTTTCCATAGTTTTCTTGAAAGTAACCAGAATCACCAGTTATGACATTGGTCGAAACAGTGCTGTTAAGGATTCACTGTTTTATTCTTGACTAATGTACATTTAGTTGAACCAGGCTTTAAAATGAACAAGAAATTGAAGAAAACAATGTTGGTCCAGGCATTTTTTTCCCTGACTGTTCATGTTTTGGACTTGAGATGGTGAAGATCCATCAGCCAATGCAGGGATTCAAACCCGCGACATAAGCATCGCTCCACTGTGTTACCGACCCTGACCACAGGTAACCCGGGTTGTTGACGTGGTTGATCCAGATGTGAAGATCATTTCACTCGTGACCAAATCCTACAGATGGCTTTTAACGGAACATGAAGCGAGTGCAGACGAGGTAACGACAACAGGAGACAACAGGAAGTAAACGATGGCGGCCCCTGACCTGATGGACAGATGTGGACGTAGATTACTGTAATACACACGCAAAAAAGGCCAAAGAGCCATTGTTGCCCTGAGAGCGGGGCTAAAACCAGGGCTTTAACAATGCAGCAACATCACTTAACCATTTGGACGAATCACCTCTCACTCTCTCACTCCGCCCTGTTTTAATGGCCCGGGCGGAGCTGCTATTAGATGAACGTGTGAACGATTATTCCCCGGGAGTGGGGTCGTCGCCCTCACAGGTCCATTACACTTGCTCTTTTCCTCTCGGCTCTCTCCAGCTGCTCTCCACCCTCTCCACTGCTGCCTCCACTCAGTCCTCCACCCCTTTTACTCCACTGACCCATGTTTAACTTGTGTTTCCAAACACAGTGGTGGCCCAGTGGGACACTTTCCTGCCCGATCTGCCGGGTCACGCTGTGAGTCACACAGCTGAACGGGCCGCGACCATACATTGTGGTTAGGGTTACAAGCTGCAGGTTTCAAACGAAAATCCCACTGAGGCAACAAAGTTGTTTTAGTTGAAGCTTGTAAACACTTTAGATTTCACTAAAAACAAAGATCCAAACCAACTTCAACCAATGCTTCAGTTGCCGAAAAAAAATAGAAACTAAATAAAAAGACGACGGGGAACTTGTCTGTTACTGTCACCTGGTGTTAATGGACCAGGAGTAACGTCTACTGCAGGGTCCCCCAACCTTTTTTCTCTGTGTCCTACTATTTTCACGGACCGGCCGTTAAGTTGTGGCAGATTAAAACCCTTTAAGAAAATGACATTTCCAGTATTCTGAAATATTTTCCTACCTATAAAATCTTCCTACCCCAATTTACTGTGCATGGACACAACAAGGATTTCTCCAATGCACACAGGCTATAATTTCTTTCTGCAGCCTGGTACCAATTCACCCACGGACTGGTATCGGTCCCCGGCCCAGAGTTTGGGCACCACTGGTCTACTGAACCAACCAGGTCTGTTACTATTGATTCACTTGAGCTTTGATGCCAAAACATATTAAAAGAAAATATAATTCAAGTCATTTTCTGATATATTTATGCATCTTAAGTCTAAACTGGCGTCGTACTGCAGCAGTCAGCATGCCTACTCATGAGCAGGGAGTCCTGGGTTCGATTCCCAGAGGATCCACAAGCTGAATAATGTTAGTTCTCCTCTGTAGGTGGATTTGGATTAAGACTTTGCTCAGTGTGTAACTGTAAAATCTGAGCTCGTCTGCAAACCCCTGGAAATCTATGAAACTTTAAACCAAATGAAGAAAGTAAGAACATTGGTGTCAGATGAACAGACTGAAGCCCAAAGTTCTACTGTGTAGATTTTCTTCTCTATGAACCAAATGAATCCCAGTTCTGAGTCTGTTGGAGAAGGAAACTCAGAGACTGTGCAGTAACCGGAGGACTACTTACCCTTTGGCCCTTCCCTGGTGATCTCACCCCATTTGTCCATCACTCTCCCACTGGAGCCTGACCATTTACCCAGCTGGAGGCCCGTCCTCTGGACTCAGCAGGTTTTATGTGGACCATTCACACCCCTGAGCAGCTCTTTGATACCAGTGGCAGTTTACCAGGGGCCTCCATTACACCCACCACTGTGTTCATTTGTCAACCTTCGCTCTGGGAACGAGACCTTCCAGGGCAACGTGCAGCTCCTCTTCTCCCACAGGAGCGTTTTTCTGCACATCCATGGACCGAGACTAATTGGAGACAGCGTGGTGTCCTTGTCAGGACCAGGGCGGATGCTGGTAAAATAGAGGAGTCCTGCAGAGAAGGTTGTTTGGCCGCGGATGCTGTTAGTACTGATCGGGGGAGGTTTGGCCGACGAGGACAGAGTTCAGTCTCATCTCGTCCTTTATTGCTGCAGGGAAAAGACTTATTTGCTGTAAACAGTTTACGGAGCTCTGTCACTATCTCTGGACACCAAGGATAAACACAGGAACACACTCCCACTGCTAATGCCCTGTAAACACAAGAAACACGCACACACACTGACGGACACAAATACACCCTGAGAAAGACGCAGCATTTTGGACGGGTTTCTATCTGGAAGACTTCCACAAACACAAACACCGTTCTACAAGACACTGCATGTCCATAAATACATACTGGGAATGGAGGAACATAGAGGACACGTCTAAAAACAAAACCTTTTGTCTCAACAAAAGTTTTAAATCAGTGATTTCCAACCCCCGGGCTGTGGACCAGCACGTGTCCATGTGTCAGATGGTAACAGGCTGCACAGAAAACATTTCATTGTTTGATTGATTTATTTATTATAATAGGAACAAAGTTACATTTTAGAAATTAACCAGATTCCTAGTAAAGCAACCAACCTGCGACATTCGCTGTGTCATTTTGACCGCTAGTGGTTGGAATAGGTAGGATATATTATATAACCTTTGTGTTTTGGCTGAAGTTGTGATATAATGATGAAATAAAATAAAAGCATACTTAGGAAAGTCAGGAAGGGGCAGGGTTGTAGGTTTTTTTTGAGACTTTTTTGATTTATTTATTGATTTGATTCATTTCCACAAATGACTTTCTACAGGGGAAAAAAAATCATGCATTAAACCCATCCTTGTCACAAGAGTATTTTGGAACCACTGGTCTAAAATACTGCTGAATGTAATTTATTTTTAATAATTAAGAGGTTCAGGGTTCATAAAGAAAAAAGCAAAAAACTTTGAATTTTGTCCAACATAGACAGACATGTAACATCCGCCACATATACAGTACACTGTCAAATGTGACTTTGCAAGATGAGCGGTGGAGTGGTGGAGCGGTGGAGCAGTGACTTCAGGTTCTGATGCGTCGTCTGGAGCGGACTCACAGTTTCCTCCCTCCTGTGTGTTGTGCACTTAAACAGACACACACATCAAATACTGTAATGTGAAAAGAGTGTTTGCTCAAGTGTGCATGCTCAATAATGGTTTTTCCGTCTATCTCTGTATCCCCACCCGCCCCAACCTTTCGTGAAGACCCTACCTCTTTGGGGCAGGATGTTTTGCCATTAAAACTCCATGGTGAGTTTTTCTGCTCCTTCCCTCGCTCAGCAGCATGCAAGTGTTCCTCGCCGCAGCACATTCCTCCCTTTCTGCTGTTACGTTTTTGAAAGTTTGATGAAGAGTTGACGTAAATCTCATTCAGTTTCTTTATGTTATGTAGTGTAATTATTATTGATCTTATTATTATTTGCACATCATTTCTTGGACAGATTCTTCTTCTTTTGAGATGCAGGATGATATTTTCTGTTGGCTTGAACCGTCCCGTGCGCTGGTGTTTGCCTTTTTTTTATTTGCAGTTCAAAGTCACATCTCGGCATGTTTTGTGTCTGTGTCGTACGGTCGTCCAGGACACGAGTCTCAGCCTGGTGGCGCTGCCGTCGCACATCTTGTGTGGCTGTGGTGCGGTTTCTTTGAGCAGGCGTTTGTTCTGAGACTCCATGACGTTTTGTCAAGAATGACGCCTTTGTGTCAGACATATTGTTCAGATTTTCCTTCAGTCCAATTTGGTCAAGAATATTTGTCTGTCGTTTTTGTGGCTTGTCTGTGTGAATGTGTGTGTGTGTATGTATGCAGTGTTGTGCTGAATATAATCAGTGTTTAAAAGGTTTTTTCATTGGCATCGCTTCATTTTTTAAGACCTTCATGGTGTTTTACACATTAAAACCACTTTCAAATATCATTTAAAACAACATGATGACATTTTTGTAGCTCCCAGAATGACAGGTTGACCTGCAGAGGGTGAGGATTAAGAGTCTGAGAAAAACAAACTCCATTTATTTGAGGAATGAGGAACATGTGCTGTCAGGCCTCAGGTCTTTGGTGTCATGGCTGGTTGTGCACAGTCACTCATACAATTGACTTTTTTTTATCAGCATTCAGTGCAATCTTGACTTGTTCTGTTCACTTAAAAAAAAAAAAAATATATATATACACACACATATTGATATATATATTTATATACATATATATTTATATAATTTTTTTTTTTTTTTTTTTTGGTGGAAAACCAAGATTCTGAGCCTCCTGGAAAAATTGGTTTGTTGTTTTCAAAGGTTTCATCCCTAAGGTTGGATCACAAACCTTTTCTCCAACACATTTGCACTCGTATATAAGTCTCTTAAGTTTTCTTGATAATTTCTTAACTTTCCGTTTCCGTGAGGTCGTCGTCAGAGTTGAATATACAAACACGGCCTGAACGCGCTTCGTTTCCAAAGACTTGAAAAGTAGTAACAGTGACATTGACGGATGTGTCCTCCACATGACTTCACTCGCTTGTTCTCCGTCTATTCTTCTCTCACTTCACTTTCTTCCTTGCAGTCGTAATGCGCCTTCAACTCCCCGATCCGAATCAATCACATGACCAACAATTAGTGCAACTGCGGCGGTGGCGGCGGCGGCGGCCGGGTCATTCCTCTGTGGCTGGACGGCCGTCTGAAGTGAGCTCTGTCATATTTGTTTACTCCAAGGGCCTTAAGAATGAATGGAAGCTGTCAGGACTTCCCTCCCCCTCGGAGGCGCCTCATGTTGGCCCCGGATATAGTAATGTGAAAGGACTTTGATGGTTGATGTCACAGATTGAATTATGTCCTTGAGGAAAAGCTATTAGCTCAGTCAAGAGTCCTCATTTGTTAAATTAAAAGTGGAAATGACATGAGAGTAGTCTCTTTACTGAATTAAAGTTGCAAAAAATGGATTCAGCTGCTTAAATGGCAACAGCACAGAAGGAAACCCTTAGGAGGGAGGGAGGAAAGAGAGAAGACACCGCCCCCAACCTCCACCTCCACCTCCACCTCCCTAATCTCTTACAGTATATTTAGGTTCTTAAAATGTATTACTTCTGAATTATTATTGCTGTATTCTTCAGACTATGAGGCGCAGTGGACTACAAGGTGAATTAAACCAGTGTTCACCAACCTTTTTTACACCATGGACTGGTTAAATGTCTCTACTACTATTTTCACAAACTGGTCGTTAAGTTGTGACAGATAAATACCCCTTAATTAAATATAGATTGCAACTATATTTACAATATAGTTGCATTATTGATGATGGAATCCTAGCCATTCTATTGGTCAGTTCTTTTGTTGATATGGGTTTGGATCAAGTGGAAGGAATAGACAGATGGGACAAAAGGAAACATTATTTCTCTGCCGCCCGGCACCTATTGACCCACGGACTGGTAACGGTCCCCGGACCAGTGATTGGAGACCACTGCAGAATGACTCTCAACTTTGTTCAGATAAAATAGAAAACAATTCACTGACTTCTCTTCCTCAAATCCATCAAATGTTTCATCTTCAGTGTCTGAGTTGAACAGTTGGTAGATTTCAATGTCAACCATCACCAGTTCATCAGGGTCAGTCTGGTTGATGTTACTGAGATGTTCACTGATGATTCCAGCCTGGAGCTTCACTTGCAGGTCTCTTCACTGGTGTCATTTTGTGGTCCTTTTTGTGATGCACCTTCATGTCTCTCCATAGTCGTACTTGAAGACTTCTGTCCATTCACGCTCAGTAAATACAACCAGAATTCACACAATTAATTATAAGAGAATTATAGAATTTTATTTGCGCCTTACCTGTCAGTATGGACCAACTCTTCCACTAAACTCTTCACTAAGCTGCTGTGTCCATATGGAGACCAGAGTGGAACCTGGTCTGCTCGACATTTGCCTCTGTGTCTGTCGTAGGGGCAGAAACCTCAACACTTTTAAGCCGCGTGCAGCGAGATCAAGAAGAAGAGGAAAATTTAAAACACAGTTGAACAAACTTCAGTGGTTGATGCAGCCGGAGGTGATGAGGAGCGAGCTGTGATCTTCGGTGCTGCTGGCGTGTGTGGCTGTGGCTGCAGCCTCTTCAAAGCGGCGTAGAAGCCAAGTCATCAGTTATGAGGCCACAGCCTGCTATTATAAACTAACAAGTACACACACTGTTTGTGATTATACTTTGTTTGTGTGTACTTTGTGTAATATGTATGCAGTTGAGGCCAGAAGTATCTGGATGCCTTGTCTCTCTCTCTCTCTCTCGAATATTCAGTTTTAGCAAAACTCGTATATTTTTAGTCTCCTTAAACAGCGTGAACATTTTTTCGATCCATGGGAAATGTTCGCATTTCCTCGTTACGTTGCTTTTGTTCAGTTATATTGACACGTTCTGTAGTTTTCTGCTTCCATAAAACTGGGCCCTGAAATCTCGAGTTAGACTGGGACAGGAAATACACAAAACTTTTCTTGATTCTTCTTCTGGAGTCTGGTCTAATACGTTGTGTCCCAAAGACTGGACTGTTTTTTCCTTTGAAGGTTGGGAGGAAAAACTAGAGAAGACAGATTGAGATGGTTTGGACATGTCCAGAGGAGGGACAGTGGATACACGTTGGTAGAAGAATGATCCTAGAGATGGAGGAAGATCTAATGTCCATGACGAGTGAATGACACAGTAATAAAGTGTCTTCTTAGCATGAGGTCGTCTCTCAGACCGAGGCGTTGGTGTCATTTCCTCCGTATATTTTCATGAATATCAAGTGAAATGAAGACGTGTTGACACGACCAGGAGAAACCTGGACCGTTCACTCAATCTGACCCTGAACAAAACCACTTTCCATACCAGGAAATGGTTTTCATCACCCTGGTTTCCCTAATTCAAGCCTCCAAGACACGTCTCCTCTTCTCACATGTAAATTGGTCACATGGTGTGGGTTCAGAAAGGCGAGCCGACCGGTGTTTGTGGTTTGTGTAAATGTACAGTGGCGACATACGATTCTGGCTAAAATAATGGACACGCGATACTTAATCCACACACATTTACAAGCTGAAGAACATAGTAGGATGAAGAGGAAAGAAAATCTGTCATTTCTCAGATACTAACAGACTAAACGTGTGTGTGGTCAGCGTGTGTGGTTACCACTTTCCTAAAATAATGGCGTAATCTCCGCGGTGCCGTTCAAATCTTTTTATACCCAGATTGAAGCTTTTCTTTAAAGTCCAACTTTCCTCTAAAATCCCTGTCAACTCTACAAGGACAGAGGATAGAAACCAAGGAGGACGCCTGGTGTGAAGAAACAACCTGAGCTCAGGCTGAAAGAGGATTTGTGTTTCCTGTCAACCACAAAGACTTGGAGGCTTGAACGTATTTTCCAGTCCTGGATGGAGCTGAACATCTCACCAAAGTAGAACTTTCAAACCTCTTTCTGACAAAAGTTTTAAAAAACTGACATTTTTTTTTTCTTCTCTTTCTTCTCTTCACCAATGAAAACAAATTACACTGTGTTTTAGGTTCAATGGACCTCCTGTTTCTTCTACTTCATAAAGCATCTCTGAAGTTCTAATGCTGGACAGTTGAACACTTTGGTGTCGGGCAAAGATTTGGGTTTTGGTTCTGTGTAGTTGTTGGGTTGTTGGAGTTGGAGACAATCCCGGCCGTGGACGGTCTGTCAGTCTGTTGATGGGCCTCAGATAGAGACAGGTCCATGGCCAGTTTAGTATTTGTAAAGAAAGTAGTTCCTAATGTATGGGTCCAGTTTCCCTCGATGCTCAGTCATTTTATCACAGTTGGAACTTTAGGAGATCGACTGTTGGTTGAGATGTTCAGGTACAGAGTTTTTTTCCATTTTATAAAAATTTACAAAGTCAAGACTTTGACTGTAAATTACAAATGCAGGAGTGAGCGTTTCTACAGTCTCGTCCAGAAAAGCAGGACAGACCGAGGTCTTCGATGTCCTCTGAGTCTGTCCTCCTGCTTTTATGCACCAATAAATGAGTGCAGTCAGGAGTGAGTGTTGTGTTTTAATGCCAGTGTGGTTTGTCAAGGTCAGGGTTAAGGAGTCCTCTGGGAGGTGGTGGAGCCTTGAACCCTAACCTCCTACCTGATCTGCTGCGACCGCGCTTTACTGTCCAAGCTGGTTATAAGGCCAGACAATAATCCCAGAGCCGGCTACCGTTTGGTGATCAGTTCCATATGGAGCGTCACCCTCGCAGCTGAAAAGTCTCTCTGCGTTCGCTTCCTCCCAAATAGTCCTGACAAGCTGAATAATCCAATAACCTTTAATAGATTCTCTCCTGTGGCCGACAGTAGATGAAGCAGCTCAGATGATGCTGCTGTGACGTGAACCTTCATGGATGTTCTATGGATTCACACACGTCGGCTGATTCCATCGTCGTTACGTGTTTGTAGTCTGAGGACTTTTCATTTTTTTTTTTGTCATTTATTATTTCTGTCAATAATGCATTTTTGTTGGGTTTAGTTTGTTTGCATGCCTTTGAGTTTCCCCTGTGCTGAGCTTCCTCTCTGCTCCTTCTTACTGCAAAGCCAGAAAACTGTGTTCCTCATCACTGTTGTTAGATGTTTTGGATCTGAATTCTCTGAGTTCCTCTAATCAGGAGAAATTCCAATTATTTGATTGATTCTCCGTCCAACTTCATATTAATTCTCCGCCTGTGACTCAGTTTTTCTGCTAACGTAGGAAACATTTGTTTCTTCTCCTTTTCTTTCTCCTCACTTGAAGCAAAGCTAAGCCACCTCCTCAGATCTCCCCGAGCAAATCCAGTGGAGGAGAGTTCTGTGTGGCCACCATCTTCGCCTCCTCGCGCTCCTGGCTCATCACCAACCCCAACATGAAACGGGAGAAAGGTCAGTGCAAGGTCACAGGTGTTTTTTTCTCCATTCCAGCTCAGGTTCTGGTCAATCATTTTTTTTATTATTTTGTTTTCTCTCACTGTTCCAACTGTAGATCAGTCCCGACAGTCAGTGGTGGATTCCTTGTACATCATTAGTTGCTATGGTAATCTGGTAGAGCATGTCTTGGAGCCTCGGCCAATCAGCACGGCTCAGAAGATCAGTGATGATACACCTCTGGAGCTCAGCACCTGTCCCAGAGCCTGCTGGACTCTGGCCAGGTAACACAGACAACAGGGTCAATGCAGTGGAACAGGTGTTTCCAGAACCTTCTCTCTGAGACGTGGTTTTCTTCTTCTGAACAGAACTCCACAGTGGAATGAGCTTCAGCCTCCCTTTAATTCCAACCATGGTCTGGTCTTGGCCTCGGACCTGGTGCAGCAGCATCAGTCTCTGCTGACCGGTAAGTGTCCTTGGAGTTCACACCTTCAACCCACAGGTAGAACCGTCCTGGTCCAGTTAACCTGTTTCAGCAGTCACTTAAACATCTGCACAGATTTATTCACTTTTACAAAAATAAACTCACAATAAAATAATTTCTAATGTGTTTGCACAGGCTTTGAGTCAAAACAGGGCAAAGTATAATGTGTTTTTTCAAAATGTGCTTCCAAGATACAAAATACAGACGTTAACAACAAAAAACAATAATCTAATACAAGCCTTACACTCGCTTCGTTACTACATACAGTACGTGTAATACATATGCACATTTTTTATTCAAAATTATTTGTTATAAAATTATTTATTATAAAAAATAGATATTAAATGTAGTAAAAGTGCTGTGTGTGTTTGTGTGTGTTTTGTGTTTACGCATCATGAAATATGTGTTTTGGTTTGACTGTCCCACTGGAACTTGTATGTTTTACTATGTACACTTAAAGCCCATATGGTGATCAGCGCCTCCTGCTGTTTGCCTTGTTGACTGAGTTGAAAGCCAGTCCTCCACCTCTTACCAGCGCCCCCTGCAGAGAGGAGACCACCGTTCGGCAGCATTAAGGTTTCCCCTCTCGGAGAGTAGATATCTTTACCATCTCCTCCCTGTGAGTCAGTGACCACCATGTGGCGCTGCGCTTTATCGACGCTCCCCATGTTGCACACCTGCTCCAGGACACGCTGCTGCACAGCGCTGCACACAGGCCAATTAGCTGACACCCTAAACACTCTGTAATTTAGTCATAACTGCTCGGCAATGAACACTTTCGGCTCCTGCAGGAAAAGGCCGTGTCGTAAAAGTGGCGAGAGCACACGGACGGCCACACACGGAACCAATCCAGCCCACTGAAATAGGCTGCTGTTTCCCACCCACTCTATAATTATAAACACACTCCATCTCTAATTAGTCCTTGCGGGTCCTTCGGGGCAATTAGTAGCTGTATTTACCCTAATTCTTCTTCTCTTCTATCTGTTGCTCTGTGCTGCTCCTCAGGTCTCCACGGTAGGAAATGTTCTTACATTAGTTCTAATGGTACAAACACCATAACACAAGGACTGGACATATTTATCTGCAAAAAAAAAAGTTGAGTTAAAGTTAACTGGACGTCTTTAAAGGAACTTCTTCAGTTTCTGGCGCTGGTCCACAAGGTCTCAGGTTCTTATCCATCAGCTGCCATGTTGACATTGAGCTGCTGAACATGGCAACGTCCTGACACATAGAACTTCTTGTGGACCCACCACCACAGGAAGGCTGACAGTTTGGAGTAGTGTGTTTTCATCGCTTGTTTAAGTGCATTGTACTTAAACTTTAAGTACAAGTTAAATCCACGTGTTAGTTACTGTGGATTAATGAAAAAATGACAGAATATTTAAGCTCATCTTAAAATCTGGAAAATATCATCAACCTGCAGGAGAATGTCCCTTTAAACGTGTTACAAAGCAAATTGGTGTCAGCGTTTGAGTGACAGGCCGTGGTCTGGTGTCTCATGTCTCATGTCTCTGTATTGGATGGACCAGGCTGATTAAAAATGCAGTATGCAGGGAAGGGAGTAGGAAGAGGAGAGGAAGGTCCAGGGTCAGTCCAGACCGGAGTCTCTAGGATGGAATGATAAAAGGCGCTGGTGGCGCCACTTCATGGTCACTATCTCCACCTGTCCATCTCCAGCAGCTCCTGGCAGCACTCAGCCTCACAGAGGTTGGCAATGGACATGGACAGTACTGCCTTAGAGACAGATAAAGACCAAGAAGACGCACTTTGTACAGTGCAGAGTAACTGTAGCTGCCGGGCTTTGAGGAAAGAAGTCTGTACGTCAGGTTTTACCGTTGGGTCGATTGTCACAGACACATGGATTTTTTTAATAGTGAAGTTTAAAGAGATTCCATTAGTTTGTTGTCCACACAGACCAGAGCTGGATCATCATCATCATCATCATCAGCAGCTGGATCTTTGTCTTCATATATTTTCTGACACCTATTTTTGGTACCAATTGATAATTAGTGAATAATTTAAAGCCTTGTATTTATGACCGGCTCCTTTCAGCCTGATGATAATGGTCAAAACGAGAGGCTGTGCTTCTTTTTCCCTCTCTCCCTCCACCCTCCACTCTCCACCCTCCCCTCTCTACCTGTCATATAATGTGCTAATTGTGGAGACTGACTGACTCAGCTGCTCTCCTGGGACGGTGGGGCCCATGACAGGCCAGCCACAGTTGCCTCGTCAATAGATCTAATTGCTGGAGAGAGGGGCCAGAGCGAAGGCTTTGGAACATCAGGCGTTTGGTAAAAAGAAACCCTGGCGCCATCACTGGCTCAGTAATCAAAGAGAGGCGGAGAAAGAAAGGACGGGGTAAGTGTAGCGGCGAAGTAAACGAAGGAACTGTCAGTCAAATCCACCCAGAGTGATGTATAATGACTGAGCTATTTCAGTCTGTCAGGACGCCAGCGTCCACCTGCCAGGGAACTACTCAGAAGAAGAAAGTGAGAAGAGAGAAAAGTGAGAAGACAGACAGGTGGTGCCATCGGACGGAAGCCAAAGGCAAGATGTCAGGTTGAAGAAGAAGAGGATGAAGACCAGAGGAGAAATAAAGGACGTCCACTTTAAAGAAATAAATGAAATCACAGAGATAAAACCAAGGGGAAAAAAGAGAGAATTGAAGACAGCCGACCGTCCAGACAGGCTGTCCCCCTGGCCTGCTCCGAGCCAGTTCTCCACATCTATCAGATTGTTTGGTCCTTATCTCCTTCAGAGATCTGTCCGTCCGGCCCCAGGCCCCGGGAGGTTGAACTACATCAATACGGACCAGGTAGCTTTGTTCTTGTTCTGACTCCCTGCTTCACTGCTCAGGTTGACAGACCAGCGGCTACAGACCCTCAGTGTGGAGCCTGTCCTCAGTCCATGTGGACGGGGACACAGACGACTCTGTTCTCAGTTTCCTTTGTACGTGCATAATCACCAGAGTGATAATAAAGGGGGACAAATTAGAAGACGGGGAGAATACGGTGTCTCAGGCTGTGGTAGAAGACGTGTGGTCAAATGAAGTTTATCCTTGGAAGAAACAAGTGCTGAACAAATACAATATAAACATAAAAATATTTAAATACATCTGCGTTATTTGTTCTCGTCACCAAATCTTCTAATTTTATTAAAATTGTCTCGTACCAGAGGTCGGACCCATGGTCTCAAAACAAAGTTTCATTTAGAAAATTATGGACAACAGAGTGGATGAAAACCTTGGTTTAACTTTAGATTTTGCTGGTTTATTTAGACTCAAACTCACGGCCCGTGGACCATTTGTGGCCCGTGAAACGATATTTTGCGGCCTCCACCTTGATGTGAAAGTTGAATTCATAATAATATTTTATAGATTTGTTCTCCACATTTTATAGTAAATCCTCCAGTTCAGTTCTCCAAACCCTGATCCACAGACTTGAATCCATGGGGAACTGATAGATTGACTGACTGAAAAGTCTATTTACATCGAACATTAAGACCAGATTTCTGGGTTTTTTTCTGTTTGTAGCAACAGCAGAGAATCTGTGGCAGAAGAGTTTGGTTTGTTATATAGTTTTAGTCCTTTATCATCAAATCAACAGGTATAAAGTCAATCTGTACTTTTTGAGGAAGAGTTCACAGATTCAAAGATGTGTTTTTTGTTCTTTCCATTCGATAACAGACTGGTTGACTCTTCCTCTTCTCGCAGCCTTTTCAAGAACAGGTACTGGTTGGAAACGAAACCACAATTACAGGGTTGATTTGTTAGATTTTACTGCCTCTAATCTGGCCCCTGCAGTGTAACATCCTGACACACCCACTCATTTGTTCAGAGTCATTATCCAATGTAAAGGACGGTGTTTAGTGGTCGCGGCTGTCATGACAATCTGAGCGTCTGCTGCGTATTTATAGACACACAGTCACGGTGTATGTGCTAATGACAGTTGTTATGGTCACAGCTTTACAGCTGTGTCACTGACGACCAGTGTGGTTGTTGGTACAAATCTTCAAATATTATCTAAAACAATATATACGTACGGTATATAATATGTGCTATATATTATATAAGTAATATTTTCTACATTTCTGTGTGCATCAATATTGCCTTTCCAGATGAAATAAAGTTAATTAAAATAAATATTTGCAGTCCAAAGATCAATCCACAACGTTATGGCGAACTTTCATCATTTTTCATTTATTTTTTATTTATTTGTAGAACTTTATTAATCCCTCTGGAGTATCCTTCAGGAATCATGCCTCTGTATTTAACCCATCACCATAGTGAGCTGCCGTCTGAGTCAGTTCCCGGGAAGCAGTGGCTTTGTATGGGGATTCGAACCGGGGCCCTTGTGAACCCAAGTCTGCTTCCTTAACCGCTAGGCCACCAACTGCCCAACTCACCAACTCTAGATGGAAAATTAGTTGAGGCTGTCATTGGAATCTGTTGTTATTCCAGAATTCTCCAGTAGAAAACACATTGATCATGTAGATCTCAAAGTCGTCTATTTGGTGGAAACACATATGAAGTTGTTTTTTAACAATATTGATTGAATAAAAGATGAAGGAAAAAGGAAACTTACGCGACCATCGTTCGTACAGAGCAATTATTTGGCAGTTAAAGTGAACAGTCTGTGAGTTTCATTGACCTCCTGACTCCTAAGTGGCCGTAATGACCGTTGTAAAAGCAGAGAAGTCAGAAAAGCTGGTGGAGAAACGACTGTAGCTGTGGGGTCAGTCTGGCTGCACACACACACACCTCACACACACACACACACACACACACCTCACACACACACACACAGTCAGAGCGTTGTGTCTCTCCTGATGACCACTGGTTCCCCTCACTGCAGCCTGGCCGCAGCCCTGACCAGTGACAGCTCCCCCCACTGGTAACTTGAGCTAGCCGCTCCACCAACTGCTGCACAACATCAATAATTAATTAAGGAACAGCTATTGGCCCCGGGAGTCAAAGATCAGAGGGAGAGACGAGGGGACAGAGGGTGAGGAGGGGACGGAGTTTGTTTAATAAGTAACTCAACAAAGACTTTGGTTTTGTCTTGATCATCGCTGTCTTCTTCATCACTGTCTTCTTCATCACTGTCCTCATCCATGTCTTCATCACCGTCTTCTTCATCACTGTCTCATCTTCATGTTGACTTCACCTTAGGTACAAACTACGTTGGGAAACTTTAGTTATAGTTGTATTTGTATATAACTTATATTTATCCAACTATTTTTACACAACTGTATTTATACACATGTATTTATGTGCATAATGGGTGTTACAGAAAAATATACACAAATGAGTATTTATGTTTATTTGTTTATAAACATATATGAACAATTTAATATATATGTACATAGTGAATATATTTATTTATGTATAATTACTAAGTATGTAAATGTACTTTATTTCTATATACAGTATATTTAAAAATGTATATATATATATATTCATATATATATAAAGAGTGAGAGAGAGATAAATATATATATATTTTTCCATAGTAACAATTATATATTGTTATATTCCACTGTAACATGAAAAAGATTTTTTTTATTCTTTTTTTTCAACCAATCACAGTTAATAACATGTATGATTAATGGTGATTATTCATTAGTAGAGTCAGTAGGACTAACCCTGTGCAGCAGCTGTGAACTGGTGTGGAGACGTCTCTTCTCCACCTGCTCCCTCGGTGGGTGGTGTGGGTTGATGGAGACACAGGCGCCTCCTGTGTTCCAGATGTGGACTTTGACAAGTTTATTAGCCATTCCTGTGTCAAACCAACCACGTCCCCGTGTGGCCTCGTTCTCCTCACCTGCTTAGTCAGGGCCTGGGGGGAAGAGCCATCTGTCCTGGGGGGGGCGCTCTGACGACATCTCCCTCTCTCCTCCCTGCGTCTGTCGTGTTCAGCAGAAGGAAAGATCTGGACAACCTGAGGCAGAGTGATGGACCTAGATCTGGACCAGCTGGTGTTTGGATCATCATGAACTGATATCTTGAGTCTCTTCTGTATCTCATAGCAGATCTTTGGAATTTTAATCAATTATCAGTCAATCAATCAGTTGCAGAGACAATGATGCTGCTCTGCTGCTCACTGGGGGGTTGAAATGTTTAGGTGACCCAAACAAGGAAACTGATGCTGAGACTGAGGCGGGACCAGACTCTTAGTCAGTGTTTATCTCGTAAACAAATAAATAGATTCTAAATTCTTCCCTGGGATAGAATGTCTGTTTTTGGAAGCTTTTTCCACCTCCACTTGACTATTTCTCATCGTCCAGATAAGAAAACAGGCCGAGCTCTTGAACCTGAGCACAGAGTCGTCACCGTAAACCGACGTTTCTCGATAGCAGCTGTCAAATATCAGCCGACCCTGAAGACCGTAACCCGGTGAAGTGTTTTGTCTTGGTCCTGTCCCTGTCCCTGTAAATAGCTGATTGATGAACGTATGATTCAAGGGTCGACTTTGATTTCACCGTCAGGTTTTATTCCCTGATCTCCCTCCTTATTCAGTGTCTCTGTCAGATGAGATTCTCCTGGACGTATTCACGGGACTTTGCCGTAATGATATTGGACACTGAAACTAAAGTATTGGCCGTTACTAAGAACTAAATATCAATGCTGTCATTAGGAATAACATCATATCACTGTGTCTGTGTCTCCTGTCAGTGATGCCTCCAGGAAGCCCTGGGCCAATGACACGCCACGAGTCCTCAGACAGCCTGGCATCCAATCACAGCGGCCAGGAAGACGAGGAGTGGCTTTCTCAGGTAATGATGTCGTCATTTTTATAAACCTTCAAAATACCGTGAGGATGAAACCTGAGAGATTTACAGATGTTGGATCCAGTGGTTGGGTTTTTAACTCTCACAGCACTTAATGCTGCTGAGAGACTGACAGACTGACAGACTGACAGACTGACAGTTCTACACTTTACCATCAATAATTCCACCCAATGCATCAATGATTAAATAAATTCCTGCCACTTAGATCACACACACACACACACACAGGATCAGGATCAGCCGGAAAATTTAACAACTCACACATTAGCACGGAGCAGGAGCGCGATGTTAACATTACCACCTGCGTGTCCTCCTCCTGGCTGTGAGAGGAATTACATCTACGCTGAAATGAAGCAAAATGAACAAAAACATCAAGGATAAAGTTAAGGCCTAAGGTCGCTCCTAAAATCCTTCTCAAATAGTTGTGTTGATGCCTTATAACATGAGGAACATTATGTGTTAAATATTTAAAGACCTGTGGAGGAGGGTGGGGCACGGAGGGGCTGGACTAATGAATATGACAGTAAACAAATTGAAAAATATTCATCATCTGCTGAAGCAAATCAGAGCCAACGTGTCACTCTACTTTTGACAAAGGGGGTCGGGACGGGGGAGGAGGGGACAGTAACATCTGGGCCTTTCAGCCTGCAGCACAGAGCGTCCTAACAGCTGTTCTGATCTGTGGACGGGCGGGACATTGATGGTGTTAACTGGCAAAGTACACACAAAACACACACACACACACACACGGTGTCGACGTCTTTCCGTGTCCTCATTTGGACAGATGGGACCACAGTCACAGCCACTGATTCTTTATTACATTTATGTAATAAAAATATAAATGAGCAAACTTATAATCACATAAATTACATTTTATTTTTATACAAGTCCTAGAGTTTAATAACTATATCGTTATTTAGTGTCATGTTATTGTTATTGTCAACCAAGGTCTGGATTTCTTCTCCTCTTGTTTTGTGCCTTTATTAAATGTCCATCAATCTCCTCTTTGTCTCCTACCTGGTAGCTCCATCTCTAGGATCATTCTTCTACCAATGTATCCACTGTCCCTCCTCTGAACATGTCCAAACCATCTCAATCTGTCTTCTCTAGCTCT
>JAFBJS010002081.1:131918-182807 GCA_016785265.1 Paraplagusia blochii | reverse complement strand
GATGGGACCACAGTCACAGCCACTGATTCTTTATTACATTTATGTAATAAAAATATAAATGAGCAAACTTATAATCACATAAATTACATTTTATTTTTATACATGTCCTAGAGTTTAATAACTATATTGTTATTTAGTGTCATGTTATTGTTATTGTCAACCAGGGTCTGGATTTCCTCTCCTTTTTTTGTGTCTTTTTTAAGTGTCCATAAACCTCCTCTTTGTCTCCTACCTGGTAGCTCCATCTCTAGGATCATTCTTCTACCAATGTATCCACTGTCCCTCATCTGAACATGTCCAAACCATCTCAATCTGTCTTCTCTAGCTTTGTTTCCAAACCCTCCTGTCTGTGTTGTCCCTCTAATCAGTCAAATATTCGTTGGACAGTCTTCGCTTCATCAAATTAACAACAGTGTTTGGACTCGTCCTGGTCCAACACTGAGCAAAAATAATCAAATGTTAAAATAGTCTTCACATGGAGAATGTTTAAAAGTGAGAGCAGGGACATGTGACCAGGATGAGGGGTGTGAACTCGCCCTCCTGTGGCCGATGTTGGCACCTGGCAGCTTGAGTGGAGCGAGGGCGTGGAGCTGTGCAGAGTAAAGATAATGAAATGTGAACAGTGAGACATCAGGAGACGTGTTAAGTGCAGCAGGGAATAGAAAAAGCCAGTGTTGGCGTGGGAGTGTAGTGGTGGATCAAAAAGTGCAGGTCCCAGACAGGAGGAGGAGGAGGAGGAGGAGGAGGAGGAGGAGGAATTCCACAGAAGTGGAAGAAACGAAGGCAGGAATGATGTTTGGAGTTTTACTTCTGCTTTTTTATTTGGGAAATGGATCAGGAATCAGAGAAACATTTTTAATGTCCAAGTTCTACTACTACTACTACTCCAGGAGTTCCCATCATCTGATGTCAGTGTCAGTGAGTGAGCAGAGCAGGGCAATATTTGCTGGACCAGGGGTGGACAAACCTGTGACATGCGGGCCACAACTGAGCCTTAAAATCTGTCAGATCAGGAGGGTTTATTGTGATGTAAGATAGAAAACATGAAAAAGTCGTAAAAGGCTGAAATACAATTTTTTCTCTTTGCCACCTGGAGAGAAAACCAGGTTATTGAACCGACAGACAGAAGTTTAATCACAATACAATATGCAATATGATGTCCATAGATGAATGGGCCACATTTGGTCCCCGGGCCTTAGTTTGGCCTTCATACAGTGCTCCCCCTAGGGGACAGAATTGTTTTCATACCTGATCAATCATTTCAATCCTGAGATCCTAAAAATATTTATGTTTATATTTGTAAAAACCACTGTAGTGACTGGAGGATTGTTATCATTTAAACATTACAGCAATCGTACATTTCTGTCCAACGTCCCATGGGAAGACCCTTGTGTCCCCCACAGGACCTGACCGTGCCTCTCTGAGGGCCCCGCCCCAGTATTTGAGGAGCATTGATTTAAACCCCTGGAGGGTAAAATAAATTTTAATCACAAACAATATTTCCAGGTGGAGATTGTGACCCACACTGGGCCACACCGACGCCTGTGGATGGGCCCACAGTTCCAGTTCAAGACCATCCATCCGTCAGGTCAGACCACGGTCATCTCCTCCTCGTCCTCGGTGCTCCAGTCCCACGGTCCCACTGACGTCCCACAGCCTCTGTTGGACTTTGACACCGATGATCTTGATCTTCACAGTCTCAGGTTGGTGGGGTTTTGTACCAGGAATGAAAAAAATGAGAAGAAACAACTGTAAACAGAGAGAAATATTTGAAACTCTTTGTATTTTCTTTGTCTTCCTCCACCCTCAGGATCCAGCCGGTCCGTTCAGAGCCCGTCAGCATGCCCGGGTCGTCAGGACTGGTGTCAGATCGTCGAGGACAGTCCAACCTCCTGGACACAGGATCAGGTAGGTCACCTTCAGATCTTTTCTCTGGGACGACCTGTGTTTTACCAAGAAGGTTTTAACTTTTATATTAATGACTCAGTTTTAGTTTCTTCTTGGTGGTTTGTTCTGATCAGGTGTTGAAGTCTGAAGTTTGCTGTTTTATTTTTAGCGTGTTAAGTGACTGTTGTTGTTGTTGTTGTTGTTGTTGTTGTTGTCGTCTGGTTGATATAATCCATGGCTGCTGCGTCACTGCTTTGTTCAATATTAGTGACATAAGAGTCAAATCTGACTGTTGTTGGGCCTTTAAATTAGAGAGTCTTAGAGTCCAAAACTTTGACAGATCAGTACTTTTCTCTGACTTTGTCTCAGTTCATTTCCTGGTCCAAGTGTTTGTCTTTTTTCTAATCTCCCGTCCCCTCGGTCCAGTGACTGTGTGGACGTTGAAGTCCCTTTGTGTCACTTCCTCCAAGACTTCATATCCATCTGTGATGATGGATCGTCTCTGACTTTATCTGCTGTGTCTCGTGACCGACGTCTCTCACCTGATGTGTCCTCTCTCTGACACAGAGACGCTGTGTCTTCACTCAGGTGTTAAGGTGGAAATATTTGCAACTAGTTTTGAAGAAGGTGCGGCTCCAGTCAGTGACCGTGTCGGTTTCATCTCAACACGTCTGTTGTTTGACGCCTTCCTCTCTGCACTTCACGCCACCGTGACCAGACGACTGATGTGACGGGTTCACTTGTTTGACCTCTGACCCATTTATATGGAGACAATGATAAAAATAGTTTCATCTGTATCTGTTCTAAGATTCACATTTAGATTTTATATTTATTATAAATCTAGCCTAAAATTGACAAAAATATTTTTTATATTTTTAATCTCATTAATGATGACCTGTTGATAAATCACAGATACATTTTGAGTTTTTAACTTTTTCACCAGCAGGAGTTTAAATGATCTTTATTTTATTTTTATTGAATTAAAAAGTAAATGTGAACAGTACTGAGCAGACTGTACTTGGACCTTGAACCTTTATTTATTATAGTGTCTCGAAGGCAACATTGTGAACAGGTGTAGTTTATTTCAGCCTTGATTTTTGTTTTTCTTGTTCATTTTTTTGTGAGACATTTGTCCATTTCATCATCTTAAAACAAATATTCCCCGTTTGTCTTGGCCCCCGGTTCAAATGAAGACGACCAGAGGACGTCTGGTGGAAAAAGTCTGCTGAGCTGCACAGCAGTGACATATTTGCCTTCCTTTCATCCTCACCTGTTAAACTATTTCACCCCGTGCGTCTGAGCCTCTGACCTTCGCTTTCACTCTCCTGAACTCCCGTCTCCTCCTCCTCCCCTCCGTCCTCTTCCCTCCGTCTGCCAAGGATCATATATTAGCGGTTGCCGTGTCTCCAGCCTCTGTCTCTTCGCTCTCGTCAGTGTAACTGCTGCAGAGCAGAGAGGACAGGACAGGAGGACGGAGTCTGGGCCGGGGATGAAGGTGATGCTTATCACTGTGTCTCTGTGTGAGTGCGTTTGCTGGTGCGCTCAGGGAGGGTTCAGTGTTGTGTCCTGCCGCTGCTGTGGCGCCGCCTCTTATCACACACATCACCTTTGTCTCACCCTCCGAAGAACAAGGCTGTGTGTGGCAGAATGTAGCAATAAGACCTCTGGAGCCCAGGGCCCGGTTGGTTCTGGAATCTCTCCTTCAGATCAGGTCTTTTCCTGGATCTGCTGAAGTATTTGTCGGAATGATCACGGAATATTAACACTGTGTGAATGGATGAAACCTGGACTGGACTGACCAGAGACATGACAGGTGTCCTCAGAGGTGTTTGAAGTTCTACCTACAACTGATGGATGTAGGTTAGGATTAAGTTGGAGCTAAAGCTCCGTCTGTCACTGATCCTGGAGACGCAGCAGTGACTCTTGTAAAGATCAAACTTCATTCTTGTATTATTTAGGATTTATCTGGGAAATTAAGGACTTTTTTGTTTCCATTTGTCAACTCTTGGACACTCAGAACTTTACTTTCGTAGATTTCAATTTAAAACCTGCAAATGTTTACAAGAACATAAGAAGAGAGGCTCAGTGTGAAATATTGTCCGGTTGTTGTTCTTTGAAAAGTCAGTGATGATTGAGGAGGAGGAGACGAGGACAGTACAATGGTCTTAGTGAGAGGTTTGTGGTTGGACAATGTTATTTGCATAATTATGTTTCCACTCAAAATGAAAATCACAATGTAATGTTTTTGGTGGAATCACACACAGGATTCTGAGACGTTGACTTCAGTCTTAGGGACGGATGTAAATGTTAAATATCATTATAGGTTTATATCTCAATCAAAAAATAATAAAAAAAATGTGTATATATCAAAATAACGTGCACGTCATCAAATGTAAATCTTGGACATTCATAGTGTTGATAAAAAAGAATTGTTGGATGATGAACATGTTCTACTGAGGAGATAAAAACCTGTGTCTATGTGTGTTGTATGTACTTGTATGTTGTGTTGTGTTGCGTTGTGTCAGTCCCGCCCCCTGGATCAGTGCATCCAATGAAGCTGCAGTTTTCTCTCTTATTTATATATTTATTTTTTTTGACTGTGACTCACTTACAGTCAGCCAGTCTCCCCGGTGTCTGCTCCCATCTTATCTCAACCCATACACTCTCCTTATCTCTGCCTTCCCTGAGGTGATGGGACACCGTCTGCATGACACACACACACACACACACACACACACTCTTGACTCAGCGTAATTGACTCCATCAGGAGCCCCGGTCCAACGCCGCGGTCTCGCTTTTCAACATCCACGACACGCGTGATCAATACCAAGACGCTGTTGCTGTTATCAATACAGCCCCGGCCGCCGCGTCCATCCCTGTGTCCGTCCGTCGGTTCGTCCGTCCCTCTGTGTGTGTTTGTTTGTGTGTAGCAGCAGCTTCAGTGACAGTCAGACGACACAGTGGCATTTTTGCGACACTGGAGGTCATATCAAGAAAGACAGAGAGAGAGAGAGAGACAGACTGAGGAGATAACGTCCCAGCAACCAAGAAAGATTCTGGCCTTTGAGCTTGTGTGTGTGTGTGTGTGTGTGTGTGTGTTTGTGTGTGTGTTTGTGCTGATAAATCTCCCTGTCGTCCTTCAGCACTAAATGCACTTGTGTTTTGACTGTGTGTAGAAAAAGAACCCTGGTCCCAAACAGGAAATAAGGATCAGTGCAGCGTCGGCCGCTCTGTTGTTGTCATCTTCACTGTACGTGTGTGTCCCTCTCTCTGCGTCCATACAGTTTGTGTCCTCGTCTTTGTTGCCGAGCTGTTTGTCTGCAGCGGTGCTGCTCGTGTGTCTCATTTATCACAGCTCATCAGCGACGGTGATGTTTTGATTGCACGTTGGCTGGCGGCAGAGCAGAGCCGAACAAAGAGGAAGATGATTTATCACAACACACCACACACACTTCTGGACAGACGTACATGAAGAATGTCGCTTCAACCAAAAAAAAAAAAAAAATGGAACTGAAAACTTCTGCCCTCATCTCATCTTCCTTTGGCCCCTATTTGTTTAAATGAAGGACACAAAGGACATAAAGACAAACATCAAGTCCTTTACAACAAACACTACAGTCAGAAACATTGAAACTATATAAAAGTATCTGCTTTTTAAACAAGTTTATTTTCACGTCTCTACATCTTGATTTTACGATCAAATAATAATTAAAAGAAACTACAGGCTTTGGGTTTTAATATGATTTTATATTTGATAAAAATATAAAATATATATTCATATATGATGGGAATTAAAACACATGAAACAATATTACAAACAAACATGGCATCTAAGATTTTTAGTAGTAGTAGTTAGGGTTAGTAGAAGTAATTCTGTTCTATTTACAGTGTTTTTTTTTTGTTTGTTTTGCCAAATGCACATGTATGTCAAACCTGAGGCCCAGGGACATGATGTGGTCCGACACCTCAGTTTTTGAGGACCATAGAGTTGAACTTCCGTTGGTTTTTGTGCGTCACTTTCTAATGAATCCTCTTATGGAGTCCATCACATCACAGTGGAGTGAGTGACTATAAACACCATCCTATTAAGGTGGAGTCCAATCAGTGTCAGATCAGTGATCACTGTCGGCCATTAGTCACATCCACCTCACACCATCACAGCTCACACACCTCCAGTGTCGACTACATCTGCTGGGTTGTTTGTGCTGCAGTAAAGATCACACAACAGTTAAGCATTTCCAGGTTAGTTTGGTGTTTTTGCCGTTTCCCATAAAAAAGATATTGATCAAAAAATAAATTATTTTCAAGTCCAAAATTAACCAGTACTGACAGGGGCAGCCATTTTATCAAAACTCTGACATAGTGTTATTGGATTTTCATTTTCAAAGATAAAAATAAATGACTGTAATAGTCTTTATGCTAAGTTCCCTAAATACAGTAATGGAAATAAGAAAAATTCCAACCCCTTTAAAATTTGTTCGGATATTTGTTTTATTGGATTTCAGGATAGAAGGAAAAAAAGTCAGTTATGATCTTTAATGTTCCTTAAAAGTATTGCACATTTCAACAGTTACATCTATACAATCATGAAAACATCATCAGTTTACGCTGCAGTTTCACCTATTTGTTCATTTTCTAATGTCCGGTTTCACTTAAGATGAATTAGTTTGGACAAAAATAATCCTAAGAACAAATGAGCCTCTAAATAGACGTCACTTCAGGTCTTTTATCAAAAACTTTGAGATTTTCTTTTTATTGGACACAAAAAAATACCAAGTACAAAAGCCTCTAAATGATGTGTAAGGACTAGTGTCCAGCGGAGACACACACTCTCACACTGTGTACAGTACAGATGTAAGTTCACTGGTCTCTTTGTTGTCCCTGACCAAGGACCGCTCTCTCCTGCTCTGATGTCATCTGGGCTCCACTCCAGCTCCCCTGTTAGTCCAGTTAGAAGGAGCAGCTCGGAGATAAATGGTCGGATAAAAGTTGTGAAGCGTGTATGGATGTTTTTCTCATTCCCAGACAAATATTCCCACCGTTTGTTCCAAATCTGGAATGTGTGACAGGCGAGATTTTCTGAGAACTGCTAAGAAATGGAGAGGAAAAAAAAAAAAAAAAACCCAGAAACCTGAGTTTCACAGATCTGTGAGGAGACAACTCCTGGACAGAAACCGTTTCTGTTTCTACTGGGGTAAAATGTTGGTCTTGAATCCACACTTTGAGTCGTTCCTAATGTGACTCAGTCCGTGTGCATGAATGCACCTGTTAGCAACACAGGGTCTCCTTGTTCCACTGACCCGACACCACCATCATCAGCACCACCCTGAGGCGAGAAGGGGTTTTCCCCCCGTTTCACTCCACTCACCTCGGCTGCAGGAGGAGGTCAGAAATGAGCGAATACCAACGGATGAGTAGAGGGTCTCTTTCTCTCTTCCTCCCCCTTCATACCTGAGCAGACGTTTAAAGAAGTGGGCACCTGTGCAGTGGTACCCCCCCCTGACCCCCCCACTGTTCTCCTTCTAATACACACATACCGCAGTAACCCATACCCCACAATTACCTCCCGCTCTCATAAAGAGCCCTTGTATTTTTGTGCCACTCTGACAACGGTGATTGTGCAGGACAGAGCGATGCCCGGCCATCCGATCTCTTCCTTAAAGACAAATATCCTCATTTCCCGTGACCCTCCCTCACCACCCCCTGCCCCCAGCCCCGTCCTCCTCCTCTCCCTGATGTTACCCTCATCAATAGGCACCTTTGTCACCTCGCTGCCCCCTCCACCCGTCCTCCTGTGCTCTGCCCCGGGGTGTGTTTGGTGACCCGTCGGCCGGTGACAGGACGTAACAGCAGATCTTCACCGTCGTCACCGATCTTCTCCCCTTTCTCCTCTTTGTCATCACAGGCCAGTGCTGAGGTGTTATCAGGGAGAACAGTGATCCATAGGATGAACGTGAAGGGATCAGGAAGTGGAGGGAAGGGGGTCGACGAGTGACATGTTTCAATGTGCAATTTGGTGGAATATTCCTGGAATATCTTATAGTTTGTTGGGATAAATGTCCCAGACGGATCGATGGAGAGGAGGTGAAAGGAGGAGAGAGGAGGCCACAGTGGCCCAAATAACTGGCACAGATCTGGAAGTCAACATCAGAGAGTTTGCTGAATATTATTTTACTTTGACGCACAGATAGTCTGACAGGACGACCTATAGCTTTTCTGCCTTTAACCAGACTCTGCTGATGTGTTTGTCTGCTCTGACGTCAGGGGATTTCCTGGATTTTATTTGTGGCCTAAAAAATAGAATTGAAATGAGGAAAAACTGAAGTCAACATCAGTCTTGGAGATCAAACTGACAATGTGAGACGACCCCAAAAAAATATCTTCTGAGCCATTTTAGGGGCCACCACCCAGTCTTTGGGAAACAACGATGTATAAAACTGATGACTGCAGTTTTTCCTGTTTCTGTTCTGTCTTTGTCTGTATTTCTGCTCTTCTAATCTCTAATCTGCCAGATATGGAATGTCCTGCAGCATTAGTGTTACGCAGAAACAGCATGTGTGTGAGAGAGTGTGTGTGTGTGTGAGTGAGAGAGTGTGTGTGTGTGTGAGTGAGAGAGTGTGTGTGTGTTCGTGCAGTGCCAGAGGGCAGTGAAGACTGAGCAGCTGCTCTTTATACTCACTGAACGGACACCAATGTGTTGGGCATCTGTCACACGTTCAGCCCAGTGTCTGCACACACTCTGCATGTGTGTGTGTGTGTGTGTGTGTGTTGTCACTTTTTATCTCAATTCTCCACAGCCTTGTTCTTTTTAGAGTCCAGTAAATGAATATTTCACTCGGATCCATATTGTTTTTTTTTCCTTTGATAATGGAAACCTAATAACACGATGAATTTCTGAATTTGTCCAAACTGTGTGACACAGACGGAGGATCCTGAGTTCTTTAACTCATCTCTCATTTTGTCATTTGGACGTCAGGACAGGCCTGTGTTGTTACGGGATTATTTATTATTTATTTATTTTATTTATTATAGAAAAAATAATAAAGAATTTTCAGGACAAATGATTCCAGAGGCTCCAGCTGAGGATCAGCTCTGACCTGAGCTGAGCTGATGTGAAAGTAAATATTTAGTTGAAAAAAAATCTCATTTTAACGTTTGCACAGAACAACACAAACCCAAATTGAATGTGAATCCAAGTACTGCTCATCATACTGGGCTTTTTAGATTGATTTGAATCCTGGTTCAGACTCTGTGATCGACGCTTCACTAAATCACAGCCTATTGACGAAACACTAAACACAGCAGCAGACTCAGCAACTACTCTGTCGTTGTTTCCACTCTTCCTGCAGACAAAGACGTTTGACGTGACGTTAAGTTAGATCTGCTTTACCTGGCGATGATTTACAACGTTGTTTATAGTTTGAATTATCACCAGAAATGGTGATTAAAGTCCTTAAAATTCTGAATATGAAGGGATTTGTACAGTGCATCTACAGAACATCTGTAACTGCTGGTAGTTCATGTTTTTTTTAGTTTTGGTTTTAAGAATGCCTCAGTAACAGTTCTCTTGCCGTTTTACGGGGCACTAAAAACCCCATCATGGAATTTCATGGGCAATTTCCAACATTTCCAGGGCATTTTCCCTTAAACAGCCACAAACGTATGACCAGGTCTCAGCCCTTTGAGTTGAAATGTTTCTCTGCTGAAATGACTGTGTTACACTGGCTGTTTGAGGTGAACTGAGGAGCTGTGTTTGGAGAAGTTCAGTGACTTCATTGGTTAAAGCTGAAATAACAGGA
Source organism: Paraplagusia blochii (assembly GCA_016785265.1). Taxonomy (NCBI): domain Eukaryota; kingdom Metazoa; phylum Chordata; class Actinopteri; order Pleuronectiformes; family Cynoglossidae; genus Paraplagusia; species Paraplagusia blochii. The sequence continues at coordinate 173,121 of JAFBJS010002081.1, read as the reverse complement.
GTGTTTGTATCTTCTCATCCTTCAGCTCATTTTATAAAGTCTGTTCAAAGTCTTTATCTCTGTTTGTCTGAGTTCAGACCAGTGTTTGTCCCTGGGATGGAACAGAATTCCTTTATTCTGAGCAAAGTTCTGCCCAGAATTCACTGTCAATCATCTTTAGGTACAGGTCAGTGTTCATGTAAGACACAAAGGTCAGATATAAGAAATGATGGTTTTACATCATGACTGACTGTTGTATTTAACCTTTTTTTTGTTGGTGCATCAATTGATCAGTTACAGATTAGAATCACTTTCTGAGCCTGTGTTTGTGTTTGTGTTTTGTTGTGTTCTGGTTTCCAGCTGTTGTTTTGTCAGTTGATGAAGCAAAGATTTTTCCAAAAAAACTGCTCAAAGAACGGCCTTTTGTCACTACTGGATACCTCGCAAATTAAAGATTCCGCTGTGTCTTTAATCTGAAGGACAAGTAATGTTTGGGGATTTCCAAACTTTACTACAATAACATTATAAGAAATAGAGTGGAGTCAGGATGAACAGCTGTAGAGAGGAGTCAGGAGTGATCTGAGAGAGGAGAGAGTCAGCTAAGGTGGAGGGACGGCGGTGAGACCAGCTATGATGGATGGACTAGAGACACCAGGAATAGATAGAAGACAGAAGACAGAGCTGGAGGTGGAGGAGTTAAAGATGCTGCTGAGATTCTCTTTTTGTTTCATATTTAATAATTCTCAGACTATTTTTGTTTGCAACCAGTCAAAGGAATCTAGAATCACACTCCTCAAAAAGTTGTACGTCTTCTTCTGTCCTCTTCACCAACACCTCCCACTTTCTGTTTTTGTCACATCCTGTTCAACTTCCTCCCCCTCCTCCTCCTCCTCCTCCTCCTCCACCTCCTCCTTTCTCCTCTGTCCTCCTCTCTATCTCTGACTCTAACCCTCTCTGACAGTGTCTCCATTCTGTCGCGCTCTAATCCACCTCAGAGAGGTGTTAAAGTGCTTACTCTCTCTCTCCCTCTCTCTCTCCATCACACACACACACACACACACTGACACACACACACACAGAAGTGTGTGTGTGTTCTGGCAGCATCACTCCAGATCCAGTCAGGTATTGATCCGCCGTCCCGTTCACTGTAATGGGATTTTTTACACCTCGGCATCAGAAGCTTCACGTGCACGCTCACACGTGCACTCACCTTTATGGAGATAATTACCATGAGTGTGTGTGTGTGTGTGAGTGTGAGTGTGGCTGGCATGTGTGGTGAAAAATGAATGGAGCGGAGGAGAGGGGGATGCACTTAGCTGTGGAGGCATCTGACTCACGTCACAGATGTTCAGACCATCTCTACATCACACACACACACACACACACACACACACACACACACACACACACACACACACACACGCTCCATTTCTCCGAAGACGTTTCCTGATCGCTGCCACTCTGTTCAACTCTCACCTCCTTCTGTTCAACACCAGCATCTTTAATATTGACCATATTTGTCGTCTGATTCGTGGGACGCAAACATGCGTTACAGTTGTTGTTGTTGTTGTTGTTGTTGTGTGTCAGTAACACCATCGCAGTCATGTTACACATGTCGGTACCGCTGTACATTATTAGAATAACTTTAAACTCAGTCGTTTAAAGATATAACACATAAAAAAAGAAAACTATTATTTTCCTTCCACAAATCCATTGAATTCATTCTGGTTGTTGTGACTGAGATGTTCACTGATGATTCCAGCCTGGAGATGGAGTTTCTTCATTTAATTAATTAATAGTTTATTTCTGGTGGGTGAAAGGAGATAATTAGTTTGCATTTGGGAGTGAATCCACACAGTTGTGCAGCTGTGGAACAGATTAAGCTTGTATCTAGGGGGCGCCACTGCTATGTCAGATGTTCCATTTTCCACCTTCGACCGTCCTCGTTTCTTCACTTTTCCTCTCGTTTTCTTCTCTGTCTCTTCGTTGCTCAAGGGTTCCCGGATATTTTCCTGGTGTAACCTCAGGGTTGACCAGGTGGAGGCGTCAGTAGCTCTGTGTGTGTGTGCGGCCGTGCACGCATGTGAGCGCACATTCATCCCGATCCTATCAGTTCACCTGCTTCATTCAGCCACAGAATCAGAGCTTTGTGTTGATGTGAGTCCCAGGAACGGCCAGGTGACAACAGGTGTGTGTGTATGTGTCTGTGTGTGTGTGTGTTTGTCAGTGCGTCACTGAGGATAATATCAAGGAGGATATTGTCTGTGGTTGTGAGGGGGGAGGCGGGGGCAGCTGCAGGGCTGGGGGTGAGAGAGGGTTTAAGGAGAGGGGAAGAGGTCACTGCTTTTCTCTCCTCACCTGGAAATTATGTCCTGCCGCCATTTTACGGGAGTGTGTTTCCAATCACTGCAGGAACGTGAGAAATGTCCGCCTGGGAATTCCTCCTTGACTTCCTGTCCTGTCTGTCTCTCTAACCCTGAGTGTGTAAGACTGTTTATGAGTTGATTTATAACGACCGCTCCACCTGGACACAATTACTGTTTGTTACTTTAGGATTTTTGTTATTAATTTGTCTTCTTTTTACAGACAATGTTGAAACTTTTCTATACAAGAATGTGAGTAAATTAATAAGTGAACTGCAGGTTAATCACAGACGTGTAGATGTTGGTAACATGTAGTAGTTGTGGCAAAACTGTCTCATCTGTGTCTGCTGTGGCTGTGTTGGTTATGGTGCAAAAAAAAATCAACGTGAATTTTTGTCTTTTTGTGATTCTTCCACCTGTGCAGCTGCCAAATCCTTCCTCCTCACTGTGTTGACCATGAGGAGAAATCAGACCTCGTGTTTCTAACACTCTGTTATTTTCTTTATCCACCTCATATCGTCACCCTCTTAAAGTATTGGAAAAGTAATTACTTTTTCAAATTTTTCGAGGAAACACAAAATACTCACCCAGTGTGTGACATCTAAAATGAATATTTACTAAAAACATGGAACATGAAAGAAATTCTCTCTTTTTGTAATTATTTGATATGTTAAAGTTAAGGCCCGTGGCCCAAATGTGTCCAAAAGATATTTTGTTTGGCCTCTTGGAGCTAGCCTTATAATAAATCCTTATTTGCTGATGAGGTGTTTACCTTTTTTTTTTAATATATATTTTATTGTACAACAGAAAACATTGATCAACTATAATCAATTGCTGAAACATGATTAATACATTTATAAGGTCTTTATGAAACCAAATGGCCCTTTAAGGTGGACTGCATCTTTAACCTGGTGAAACTGGGTGTGTCCGCCCGGGTCTACAGGTGACAACCAATAGGAGCGCAGCCAGATATGGTTAGGTATCAGTGTTTGGTTTTGTGTTTCATCAGAAATCACCAGCTTTTTCTACTTTTGTAAGTTGTTAATCAAAGTGAAAAACTAGGACATGTTTGCATTTGACATTTTTTAGTGGGAGCGTGTGTGTGCGTGTGTGTGTGGGTGTGTGTGTGTGGGGGGGGCGCGCGTTGTAAGGCAGTAAGTCTGTTGTCATCAACATCAAGAGTCATTATCAACATTTTACCAGTTCAAGTCAATTCCAGAGCCTTTTAACTACATAGTCAAACCTGAGGCTCGTGGGCCAAACGCGGTCGGTGAGAGCTGAGCAGAGTCCAAGTTAAATATATGATCATTTTTTTAAATTATAATTTAAACTAAAAGATCAATTGCTGAAACATGATTAATACATTTATAAGGTCTTTATGAAACCAAATGGCCCTTTAAGGTGGACTGCATCTTTAACCTGGTGAAACTGGGTGTGACCGCCCGGGTCTACAGGTGACAACCAATAGGAGCGCAGCCAGATATGGTTAGGTATCAGTGTTTGGTTTTGTGTTTCATCAGAAATCACCAGCTACTTTTTCTACTTTTGTAAGTTGTTAATCAAAGTGAAAAACTAGGACATGTTTGCATTTGACATTTTTTAGTGGGAGCGTGTGTGTGTGTGTGTGTGTGGGTGTGTGTGTGTGGGGGGGGAGGGGTCACAAATGCAGCTGAAGGCCTTCTCAGGCTTTTCTTCATTTTTGAAGTCTTTCTCTCATCATCTGTCCAATACATCTGTTTGGTTTGTCCCCGACTTCTCCTCCTGTCTCCGTCCCTTTACGTCTCTGCGTTGCTGTTATCGGCAGCACAGGAAGCTGTTGTTTCCACAGCGCTGGAAGTTAACATCCATCTATCTGATGACAAGAGGAAAGAGTCCAGATGTGAGCGTCTCTGTCCGTCCCTCCTCCCAGAGCCCAGGCTCCTGCCTGTTTCTATTAGCTTTTTTGCACTTGAAGCCTGATGGTTTGATCAATTTCTGGCACCAGCGCCGGCCTGTTGCTCCAGATTACATCTCCCTCTGTCTGCTTGATTGATAACGTTGTTGGCGTTTGTTTGAAATCAATGCTGCGTTCACGTCCAGACTCCCACATGTGGGGGAGAAAAACTTGTTGTGTTGTGTAAAAAATGAGTCTGAGGCAGATCATTAGTTCTCTCTAGCGCCACACTCAAAAAAAAAAAAACAACGTATTCGGTTACAATATCATAAAGTTTTCACTGTTAAAGTAGAGAAAAGGAAGATTTTGTTCGATTTAAAGCAAAAACAAAAATAATAAAAGTATCTGGACACACATTGAATTATTTACAGTTTACATTTTTGCATAATTCCCAAACTTTAACATATTAGATAATTATATACCTTAACGTTCATCCAATCCAGTCAGGTGATTGATTTCCAACAGCCAATCAAATCATTTTCTCAGATGATGCCACTACAGTTCTCTACTGGTTGGTCAGGCACCAATCGTCTTCTTCAATAAGGGACTGAGCTTTTTCCCTAGTGGCCACATGCAGTATTGCAGCCTAACCACTACAAAAATGTTCAATAGTATTATTTTTTTTTTCTGTCTCTCCAAAGCAGCTTCATACAGATGATAAAAATGTTTTTCTAGTCAGTTACTCTAATTATTTAGTCTTTAGTAAAAACTGTAGCTGTTTCATCAAATTCCAAGTGAATAAAAGTATCTGCCTAATTTATTATATTGTATTTGTGATGTAATATATTACAATATATTTACTTTTGAGTATCTGGCTGGTGGAGCCCCAGAGTCAGAGTGGGTCCTGGCGCCGGTCGTCCTCATCCCCACTGGTCAAGTCTCGTACTAATCCAATAAGTGAGCTGTTTGGGGAGGGCAAGTGTGTGTGTGTTTGTCCGTGCACACTCAGATGTGTGTGTGTGGACATGGACAGGCCGAGGTGAAGTGTTGTGACAGACTCTGACTAATTGTCTTCTGTCTGTCCCTGTTTCCTCTGGTGAAATTCCACAAACAGTCAGGGTTGGTGTCTGTGTCCAGATGTTTGTGTCCCCACCGGTGGCTCTGAGTGGAACTGCGTTTGTTTAGCCGTGTTTTCTTTTTTGCTCCAAAATATTCCCAGAATCCAACAGATCAGTTTAAGAGTCAGACATTTGACATTTACTGCTTTTTGAATCACATGCTTGGCCTTTGTTCTACTACTGCCGTCCCTGGAGATACAGTAAGAGCTTCAACATCTGGGCTCATGCTCACTCTTCCATTATCACCACCAGAACCTGCTGGACAGACTCAGTCAGTGTCCACACACTGAGTCCCTCACGATGATCCAGGTCTCAATTAGAGGTGTTAAAAAAAAATGTCTGTCCAAATAATTCAGTCAGTAAAGACAGACAACAGTTTTTGACCAAATCTTAGTTTGTTTGATTTCACTCTCGTCTGAACCATTTTCTTATTGAACATCAGGTGAAAACTCAACTGCTCATCAGTGATAAACAATTGTGAGCTAATGAAGCAGTGATCAGTTCCTACGTAAATCAGGAACACATGGTCCACACACACACACACACACACACACACGTCCATGTGGCGTGGACTGGTGACACAGAGGCTGATGAAACGTTGATCTCAGGACTTTTCTGTTGTTCAGACTCATCATCTCTGGAATTTTCACACTAACGTTCTCCACCTTTTTTATTTGTTTCTCTGACGATTCATTTTCCTCATTTCCTTCGTTTTTCCGTCTTTATTTATTTGTTCCTCGTAGCCCAGGCCCAGGTTTCATCGCCATCGTCGCCGTCTCTCCGTCGTGCGGTCGCACTCACATCAATGCCTGCGCACGCTTAACACATGACACAGGTTCACCACAGGAAAAGCCTTGAGCCAGAACAGGCAGGAAAACTCTGGAAAACCAGGATACAATTTGGCACTTATGGAGCCTAAACGATTTCCTCCTGGGCGTTGGGCTGCGTCCTACTGGGAAAAGCCAAAAGACCGGCAGAGAAAATTACATCCGGGAAAATGTTTATGCAGCACACTCCGCTCCCTCCATTTTTGCCCCGAAAATGAGTGATTATTCGGCTGCTCTTAACCTCTGAGAACAAAAAAAAGGGGGTGGGCCCGGGGGCTTCTTTACTTCATTAACCTGAGGAGGGGGCGTCTGCTGGGATCACTGAGCTGAGCTTCTTTGTGACAATCTTCTCTTCCTATGTGGCAGAACTGGACATTTTTGGACACCACTCTGTTCCCACTGCGTTCAACATTTTCAGGTCAATTTTTGTCTCAAGATGAAACAGGACTGAAGATGATGGAGTTGAGTGGATGGGTGGACATTAAGGTTTGGTTGGACTGTCCTTTACACCAGTGGTTCTCTGCTGGTCCCACTCTGGTCTTTAAGTCTCGACCCACTCTCACAGAATTCAAACCAAGCTCATCAGCAGATTCACATTATTTAGTGAATTTCTGACCAGCTGATTGTGACCCATTCAGAACCCAAAAGTGGGTCTGGACCCACCAGTTGAGAACCACAGCTTATCACCATCCAGGGAGTTATATGTATGATGAATAATAATAATAGAACACATGTTAAAATACTGTCAATAGATTCAAGTAAACAATTTCACTTGTAATTATTAATATATTTTTAATATTTTTCACTTGCAGAGGTGATAGTAACTACAATAATAATAAAAATGATAATATTTTATTGTTTTTTGATTAGTAAATGATAATAAATGAATCACTATATATGGGATATTTTTATTATTTTGGTGACGTAAACAGGGAAACACTCAACAGACTCAACACCAAACAATGCACTGAGTAAACTCTTAACAAAGTAAAGTATTTTATTTTCCAAATGTTACCCTCCCTGTAAGACATCAAACCTCCCTCCCTGTCTTCACACGTGTCTCAACATTTTATTCTCTTTAATAATAAAATCTGAGTTCTTTCTAATTCCAAACCATCATCAAACAACGCTTCAAATTCCAGGACTGAAGGAAAACAAACATCTTTTTCATGTTTCATGTTCTCACTCAGCATCATTACATCTCCATCAGTGAAAACCGTGAACAGTCCTGGAGGAGATGATTCAGCAGTGGACCCACCTATCAGGGGCTTCACACTGGCACGGCAACAAGCGCCACTTAATGCGGAGCAGAACCGGTCGCCCGGGTTTTCATTCCGGCCCAAAAAAGGATTTAAAATCAACTTTACTGCCAGTTTTCCTCGCAGCCATTTTCCATTGGACTGTCGAGCACATTGTGAGAAAAATGCGTCCGAGTAAATAACTTCCCTTTTGTGTGTGTTTCTGTCAGCTGAGAGGCTCCACCAGCATCAAAACAAACCAGTTAACAACAATGTCATGGCGAGCCAGATGAGACCACAATGTGACATGGACATGGAAACGTTTGATGATGAGGGAGTGTTCTGAATTAGAAAAGCCACAGTCAACGCACATGACCCGCTCAGAGCTCGGTCCGACTCCGTCGCAGGTACCGTTGGGTTGGAAAAGTCCTGCTTTTTAACACCGTGGAGACAGTTATGTATTTGGTCGTATTTAACTGCAGCCCATGAGATCAGAGCGGAGCAGAAATCACTGTTATTGACAGAAAACAGATGTTTTTCTCACATTTTTGACCGAATCACCAACCACACAAACATCCAGTAAAAACACAGAAAAATCAACATCGGACAAGAACCTTTGTCTCGGTCGTCAGTGAGTTTTTTTTTGGTTAAAAGTTAAAGTTTAGTTTAAGAAACAATTTATAACAATCTTCCAGTGGACTCAGAACCTTCAAAGTCGACAGAGAATTAAACTATAACGTAGGAAAACTGTTGTGAATGTGGATAATATCTGTCGACCCATATTAGCATTAATATGTAATTTCGGTAAGATTGTTTATTTCCTCTGATTAATAAAAAAAATCTAATAACAGAAAGCCATATATTCTTGAATTGCCCTCAGCGTCTTGAGACATTTACATCGAGTAAAAATATTCTTTACCTGTGAATATTAAGTGTTTGGACAATATCAGCCAATTTGGACATTGCAAAATATTAATTTTAAACTTCTCCTTCTTATCCTTAACCCAAACTAAACCCTAACCCAAAGCTCCAGCAACTTTCACTGATGTAATTAAAGTTCATCATCTGCATTTGACCAAATGTTTTGGTTTGTGTTTTTAAGTCCACCGTGGACACAACCAAAGACCCCTCGTCCTCTTTTCGTCCCTTCACTCAACCTGTTAATTCGTCCCAGGAGCCCAAAGGTGTTGGGTCGCTTACTGTAAGGAGGAGGAAGAGCGAGCAGATGATGGATGGACGCACGGGAGGAAGAGGTGGGGGTCGGAGGAGTGGGTAGGAATCGTGGGAACTGGCAGGAAAAACTCTGCTTTTGTTTTCTTTTAACAGCTCATTCGCACATCACGTCTTCAGATGCAGGCAAAAGCAATTTGTCCTCTCCGTCTCTCCCTTCGCCGTCCTCCCCTCTTCCTCCCTCGGACTTTGAATCATTCTCCAGCTGGGCTCAGTTTTGCTCATGTCGTGTCAGGGTGTCTGTTTGCACGGTTATGTCTACTTCTCTGTCTGTGTGTGTCTGTGTGTGTGTCTGTGTGTGTTTGCTACACACACACATGCTTCAGCCCGAGGACCTTGACCAATTCCCAGTGGAAAAGTGTGGCGTCTCTGTGCGTCAGGACATCTGGAAGTGGGCATTCTGCAGTCAGCAGCCACTGCACTCCACTTGATTACATTATCTTGTTGGTGTGTGAGTGTGTGTGTGCGTGGGTGCACACACACACTCACACACAAATCACACATTGGGAATTCACACACACTGGTGATGCACCAAAATAAAAACTCTTGAATGAAGGAAACACATTTTCAGCTACGACGAAAATAACAATAATCATAATTGTTTTTATTTATTATTGTTTTTTATTTTCTCTGCATATATTCTTATATATTTCCAGATGAATCAGTGCTGGGTGGATGTCAGTGTGAAACCCCGTCAGTGGGGGGGCTGTTTGGTGTGAGTGCGTGCACGTGCTTGCGTGTGTGTGAAGGGGTCAAGTGGTGATTGCTGATGTTGTCTGCTTTAAACACATGTTTAGCCAGGGCCCACTCAGACGTTTGGCAACCATTAGACCACTTCCTCTCCGTCTTCCGGAGTCGGTCCTCCATGGATTTGTGAGTGTGTGTTAGTGTTTGTGCATGTGTTGTTGTGAGCTCGTCTCTAAGGCCGTGCACGTGTGTGTGTGTGTGTAAATTACACGTTGCAGGTGTGGACACACTTAGGAATGTACGCCAGGCAGAGTGTGGTTTTTTTTTTTTGTTTTTACTTGCTTTGATGCAAACAGTGGAACTTGTGTTTTGGTCTCAAATAGTGGGGCGGGACCCCCTGGTGGAGCACAGTGAGGTGTTTTTTGGATGTGTTTTAATGATTGAACTAAAACAAATTAAATAAAATAAACAAGGCTCCAGTCACTAGGTGGCAGCAACTCATACAGTGGTTTACAGGTTCTCCAAGGTATTTTAATTTGTGGGGAGGACACCGGGTGCGTGAAAATATTTGTCCCCTAGGGGGCGCATGATGGGGAATGATCTAGGGGATGATCACAACTGTGAGGTTTATATGTGACCGTGTCCCTGGAGCTGCTCACGCACGTCCAACCAGAGACACCTCAGGACTTTGTTGGTCATCAGGAAATGAAAGGATCATTTAGCTTAGAGAGAGATGATGAGAGGATTGAGGAGGAGGAGGAGGAGGAGGAGACGGGAGGAGAGTCTGCAGTTTAGATGCAGATTCCTGCAGCTTTCATAAAACACAACAGATGAGATGAAAATCTCTGAGGTTTTTTTTCTCGTGGCTTCACACTTCTTCTTCTTCTTCTTCTTCTTCTTCATGTTTTCATGTGGACACCCTTTTGAAGCTTGTGTCCACCCATAAAATGACTGTCCCCATTCCACTTAGGCATTGTTCAACACGCAGTTCCTGGAAAATGATGAATGGTTGGTATTTTATTCCAGAGAAGAAAAGTTTGGAGAGGAGCAGAGACTTTGAAGACTTTGAAACGCCTCAAAGTGTGGAAAGTTACGGGATGTGAGAATAGATGATGCATTGTTTGTAGGTTTCTCTGCTGTTTCTGGGAAGAGGACTTCCAGAACTTTCTGACTCACGGCACCGTTAGACGTAAGGCCTGCGATCGGGCGTCGATTCTGTTCTGTCGTGAAGAGTCAATCCCACTGCTGTGGGTTTAAGATTAGATTAGATTAGATTGTAGACATTGTTAATCTCTTGAGTTTTCGCTGGAAAATTATAGAAAACTGGTTTTTTTCCAGAATTTTTACTCATAGGAAGTTATTGAACACATCATTTTAGATTATATTGTCCTCATGGACGGGAGGAGATCGTCTCCATTGAGCTTTTGGTCCTACAAGGACAGTCAAAAAGTGCATTAAAATACATTAAAAGTTATTTACCCATAAAGAACAATACAAACACTTTGTTTGTACGGTCTTGTCTTAATGTCAGCCTGATAGTTTTTTTGTTTTGCCATGTCCAGGGACAGAAATTCAGGTCCAAAAGAATTCAATGAACTTGTCCAACAGTTGTTTTTTGATGTCTCTGATGTCAAAGATGTTCATTTCTGTAGACTTGATATATCACAGTCCAACACTGGACCAAAGACATAGAGATGAAACTTGTCCAAGTTTTTTTTTTTTAGAGACGTTTGATAAAATCAGAATTCTTACATCTGTAAGATATAATTATTATTATAATAATGATATTTCAAGTCATTATCTAATATTATGAGTCAACCTCACTGTGAGCTTCTCCATCTTCAAGTAGGTTCTCTGTCTGAATCATTTTCTTCCTCTACCTGCTGGACATCTTCCTCCTTTCACTTATTGCTCATTCTCTATTTGTCCTTCAGCCCTGATCTTCCAGCCTGCATGTTGTTGTGCAGCTGTGCGTGGCAGTTGTGTGTTTTTTCACAGAAAGACACACACTGAGCCCCAGGTGAGCAGGACCAGCAGCTCCTCTCTCCTCTCTCTGTGGCTCTGCTGGTCTCTCAGCATGAAGCTGCTGACCGTGGCACATCAGAGCAGCTCCACCTCACATGAACGCACTGTCACCTCCACTCAGGCCTTTGTAGACGTGTGTGTTTGTCCAGGTTAGTGTGTACTGTACTGTATGTGTGAGAGAGTGAGTGAGAGAGTGAGTGAGGGCTGAATGTGCCAACGTGTTTGTTCACTTATTATTCAATTTACCTGATTCCTGGTGTTGGAGTTGCTGGTGTGAATCCAAGTGTGTTGATTTTTCACACCCTGTTCACTCTGATGCTTGTACCACCAGAGTGAAGCAGCAGCAGCAGCAGCAGCAGCTGATGTTTCTGTGTCAACTTCCTGTGTCTCCCTAACCTGCTCGTCTAGTCTCCGTCTGTTAATGCAGCTTTGTATCTGTGTCATTCATCATAATACCACTGACAAAGACTGTGTGTGTGTGTGTGTGTGTGTGTGTGTGTGTGTGTGTGTGTGTGTGTGTGTGTGTGTGTGTGTGTGTGTGTGTGTGTGTGTGTGTGTGTGTGTGTGTGTGTCCAGAGAAAATGCCTGTAAATCATTTTAAAGGAAGAAACATCAGACACAAACAAAGAAAACATCCTCACGTCAGAGCAGACAGCTTTAATAGATAGTTACACTTTAACATGAAGAGACAGACACACACACACACACAGAGACACACACACACACACACACACACACACACACACACATGCTGCTGGCAGTCACCAGGGTGAACCCACTGCCTCCAGGCTCTGAGGCCTTTTAGCTGAATCTTCTTTCACTCTTTCATTGTTTCCTTGATTTCCTTTCTTTTCCACCAGCCTCAGCCCAGAGGCTGTTGAAGCCACTTAACCATCGCTGCACTGGAGGCTCCACCGTTCCACGCTTCTCCAAATACAAGAAGTTATTCTCTCACTCTAAATGAAACATTTGATTAGTTTGTTAGTAATATTTAAGATAAGTGCAGTAATAACAGCACCTTAGACTGGGGTTAGGACCGACTCTGGTCATTAAAATATATATTTAGATAATGTTTATTATTTCAAATACAAATATATATATAATATATTCTTGAACTCACATGTTAAACAATTCAACTAGTCTCAAAATCTAAATGAGAGAAAATAGTCAATAACACAAAAGTCCACAGTGTTGTCCACTTCAACACTTAAACTTAAACTTAAAATAAAAAGATATGATAGTTTGTTAAAAATGAACAATTTGGTTTTACATTAAAATAAAGAAAAGTGATTACGCGTTATGACACAGTAAAGATGTTCAATATTTAAGGTAGATCTTGTCACATGCTTTCCATTCCATTTTTATTTTGGCCTTAAGTAAAAAAAAAACAAAAAAGCTGATGTTCTTTCTATACATCCATAAAAACAGACATACAGTAAGTCCACATGAAAAAAACACCTTTAACATTGTGGTTGTGTGGCACTTGGTTTTATTTGGGTATAATATGGCTCATAATGTACGCTGGAAGCCAACAGCCTTCAGTGGTCAACCACAGGAACTGGCACAATTTACAAATAATCATCCAATTTGACTGGTAGCTGTGTTTCTGGGCAGCTGTAAAAACTAGAAACTCATAAAAAATATATAAAAAAACACGTTCAGGGAGAATTCTGTTGGTAGAGACGACAAATGAGCAGAAAAAAGCTACGATTTTTATGGTAACTTCTAGCTAACCTGCTGGATCAGCTGTAACCTTCTGCTCTGCCCCGGAACATGAATGGATGAGTTTGTTGTTTAGAGGTTCGGCTCTGACTCTGAACCTGGTCAATGTGATGTTAATGTTTGAGACATTGTGGACATTGAAACGATGGTCAAAGGTGAAAAAGACGGTAGCTGAAAACAAATCAAAGACAGGAAGTTGTGCCTGAGGAAAATGACTTTCAAAATAAGAATCAAATGATGACAGAATGTGACTTTTTCGGTTCCCTCCTCTTCCTGCTTTGGTTGTTGTTATTGAGTTCTTCAGACATGACTCCATAGTACAGTATTACTCCAGGCTCTTGATGCCCTGACAAAACATCCAGTGGTGCAGATTTGTAGCTTCGGAAATTCGAGAAAAGTATCAGTTTTTCATTGTGTCTTATGGCCCAGAAAGGCAGGACATAAGTTGGACAAGTCCAGAAGGCCGCACTACAAAGCTGACCGGGCCACATGAGGCCCCTGGGCCTTAGTTTGCCAATGGCTGCATTAAGCCCAGAGCATAAAGAAAAGACTCTCAACCTAATGAAAGTGCCGTTAGGTTCAGGGTGGAGTCGTGGACTCACTGCTCCATCCATCGTCTTTCATGAAGCAGGCATAAGGCCAACTGACCTCTTTATGACCACAGACCATTGTTCATGTGACCCGGCTTGTGTGAACAGGCTGCTCACTCTGTGTTCTGATGGGCTCTGGTCTTTGTCCGTCCAGGACCGTCCCCTCCTTTGTGGCACACGTGTGTGTCAGGGATATTTTACGGACATGAGAAGTCAGTCACCGAGGTCAGTTGATTTCTCCGCCTCACGCCCTCGAGTAGACGCCGAGTCTGACACGTCCAACACACACACACACACACACACCGCCCTTTCACAGTCCCTCTCAACAAAACATATGGAGCATAACTAATGTCTCCATAAAGACACAGTGGATACAGTTTTGTCCTCCAGTCACCATTGTATTAATGGCGTTCGCCCAAAAAGCGTCTTTTTTTCAGCAGATGTGCCTCCAACCCTGGTTTGACCCACATACAGTGTGAGACTCACATGAACGTCCACCAAAGTGACTTGAATTCAAATTAAAACATGTAAATACAGTCACCGCGGGTCATACATTAGTGTTGAATGTATAGAACTCCTATTCTGGGAAATGTCACCACACCATCCCATAATACTTATAAATACTGTATACTTTAGATGTGTCAAACCTGAGGCCCGTGGGCCAAATGTTGGCCCGTGAGAGCTGTAAAAGTGTTGGTCTAATAAACCAATGCAACTTAAACATCAAATAATCAGTTTTAGAAATATGTGTTATGACATCAGTAGTTTAGTTTAACCAACTACTGAGGAACTGAACCATTCATACAGTTGTTCTGTTACATCGGGCTTTTCTGTTGATCAGTTGCATCGTCTTTTATCAAATAAGGATTATTATCAAATTTTCTATCTCACAGCAAAACACTTTACCATAGGTTTGGTTAAAAGAGTTTTTGTTTTTATTATTCACTTTTTTTTTTCAGATTTTTTTCTATTCTAAAAAAAAAAGAAAAAGTGTAATGTCCAGTTGCCTTGAGAAACCCTTCCACCTTGACCCTGACCCTAGGTTGGCATCTCTTTTGGACCAACTCTGTGAACCAAGATCTAGTTTAGAGGACTTCAGAGGACTCATGTGTCCAGAGTCAATATGTCATAGACATAAAGTGAGTGTTGATGGTTGTTTGTCTCAATATGTCACTATAAACTACACTGACAAAACATTTCAAATGAGGAAACGCTGCTGACACTCAATGTCTGCTTGAAATGATTAATAATCAGAAGATCAATGTCTTTAGATGTTGAAGAATGTTGAGGAGAAGATGTCACCTGCTCTGTTATTAGAAATACAGTTTATACTTTAGTTTTAATTATGACAAAAACAAATCTGTCCCAACAATAAATAAAACCTAATAATGAATAAAACATTGTTTTAATCGAGGAGATTCCAATTTTCCACACTCTGTCTCTCTGTCTCTCTGTCTCTTTGTCTCTTTGTCTCTCTGTCTCTCTGTCTCTCTGTCTCTCTCCGTCATATCCCCAACAACCAACCAAACCTACAGTTGGGTTCAGTTGACTGTCACCAGTCTGATTATTATTGTGTCCAATGTGAGGTCATTAGACTGAGCAGCTCGTGTCAGTAGTTCCCTTCATCCACCCCTCACTCCTCCAACCCTGCGACCCTAACGGAAGCAGAAGTTCTTCTTCTTGTTGTGTCTGCTCACTTGGCCAAAGTGAAAATCTGTGGTGCATACAAGAGTTGTTTGAAGTCTCCCTCCAAGTCGGCAGCATAAATAAGTGATAGCAGTGCACGACAGCCCTGGACTCCATGCGAGTGTGTAAGCAAAAACACATTGGGTGGAAGAGCCGAGCATGAAACACGGCCAGGTAACAGGGCTTACCAGCCTGAAATGAAACAAGGTTTTTCCCAGGCTCCGTTTGTCATGAACCCCGGCGCTGACATGAGTTCCTGTTGTACATTCCCGCTGCTCCCTTCTCCATCCCAAGGATAGTGAGTAATTAGAAGCAGATGGAGCTGAGAGCGGTGTAGTCAGACTGTTGTTTTAACCCTCCTCGCAGCCACTTTCATGCCCCACTCCTTTCCTCCAAGGCCTGTATTCCATATTCAGACACTAATTCCTGACCTTAACACAACACGGCAGCTTTAATATTTGAATATGTTACAGTGATCGCTACAAGTTGCGGTTCTTCTCGTTTCCCCCAACACCCTGCAGGAGGACGCAGCTGAGGCTGCGGGCGGGAGAGTGAGCTCAGGGCGAACAGGAAGTGTTGGTGTTTGAATCTTCTGTTTTGGTGTGATCAAAATGATCAAAATGATCAAAATGATCAAAATGATCAGTCACAGTCAACAACTTTGCCACTGTAAAGTCATGTGACCCTGACATGACCTGTTCCTCTGTGTTGTACGTGCAGCGTTTCCTCAGTTCCACTCTTGGATCCTGTACTTCCCGCTCATCTCCCTCCACAAGGCGAGACCATTACATAATTACCCAGTGGCAATTAGATCACATCCTGTGCAGCTCTGCCAGCTGTAACCATGTTAATTAATCATCGGTCCCCAGAGGTGGCGCTGCTGCTGCCAGTGTGGAGTCAGGGGCGACGAGGCCACAGTTGATTCCAGTTCAACAGCCTCAGTGTGGGAGAGTAACTGCAGATGAACTGTCACTGTGTCAGAGAAGATGATGATTGAGTTTAAATCTCTGTCTGTGGTTTTCAGAGGTTCTTTGACCAAGTGTGGCCTTGTACCATAGTGTCTATGGACCAGTAACGCTCCGTGAACCAGGGGTTGGAGAAATGAGCAGTCAATAGACAAATCATTAGTAGAGAAAACTGATTGGACACTGTTCTGCACGAGGAGCTCCGTCTTTTGGCTCCATCTTACAAATTCTTTGAACTTTCTTCTCAGTTTCTTCTCCAGTCTTTCTGTCGTCGTTTTTTTATCTCGACTTTATCTTCGTGACTTCACTGAGTGATGGTTGGTTGTTGTTTGCGACCTGTGACCTCTCAGTGAAGTTCTAGGAGGTTCACAGTGATGAAGATATAGTATTAGTCTCCTCTCTGTGTGTTTCTGGACGTGTAACCACTGACCTACCTGCTTTGATCACACCACCAAAGGTTCAAATCAGAGACTGAACTTTGAAGCCGTGCGATTTGCAGGTCGACTCTGCAGCTCCACTGGTTCTTGGGCTCCGTATCTCCACCTCTGAGAAGAACATGTTCACATCAAAGTTGAACAGAGGCTGTGAACTGTAACCTGTCACCGACTCAGAGTCCAACGTGGGCCTGAGAAAAGCCACGGTGTGTGATGACATCAGCGGTTCTCTTCCAGGACTCAGGTTAATCACCTGATGAAACCAGGGCGGGTTGGTTCTTGGTGTTGATGAGGTTCTTGTAGATGGAGCTCACCCTGGAGAGTGGAGTTGTCAGTGACGGAGCGAGCTGCAGGCTGTAGCTGTCAGTCAGCGACTGGTCACATGAAACCCAGACTCAGAGAAGAGGACGTTGACTTTTAGTTGGACGTCCTTGTTATAAAAGTCTCCTAAAGTTGTTCTTTCTAAAATATTATGGCATCAATCACAGATATTTATAATTTCAAGGTCACAGTTTCACTTTCAGTCTGATGAACTGAGATGTTATGAACTGGAAGAACCTGCTGATAATGTACGTCATCTTTTAGAAACAGGATTAAAGTCAGTCAGAAGAAGAAGAAGGAAATCTCCACCAACATGTGTGTTGTGTGTGTTGTGTGTGTGTGGGTGCTGGGTGGATGAACTTCCTCTGCTGTGGAAGGAACATCTCGCAGCTTCCAGAGCCCCGGGCATTCTGCCACTGCTATGGCTAATAGCATGGCACTTAACATCAGCCACGCTTCATTGTTCAGTAGAAGAAAAGGAGAAGAGAGAAATGAGCGTTGTGTGTTTGTTGGTCCGACTTCAGTCGTCTCACACTGATAAATGCACATGCATTGAGTTTGACTGAGTAAATGACTTGCAGCTGGACTCTTTCTTCACTCCAGCGCGTTTCTCTCTGATATCAGGACAGAGTCGCAGCAGTGATCAGAAACACTTGTGCCTCCTGTTTTCCTAGCGCTCTCCTCACAGTATAGTTACATTTCTGAACAATAAACAGTAGCAGAGAAGAAAGAGGAACCTTTGGAGCGGGACTGGAGCCAGACACAGATTGATGATGTCACCCGTGGACGTCCAGTGGATTATTTTCTTCCTCTGTTCTTGTTCTGACTCTCATCTCTGATATAAGGGCAGAGACGGAGCCATGGCAGGAGCAGGAACAACTGCTTGGAGTTCTGGAAGTGCATGAATATTTCGACCCTTATCTCCATTTTTATCTCATTACTGTACAGTATGACCGCAGGGCTGCGATTCCAAAACTTCTTTCTCAGGAACCGTCATGAACATCCGTGAACCAAGTTCACAGATCTTATCAAAAAACGTTGACTATTTATGAACATGGATGGTAATATTTCATTGTTCACTTGTTCACATTACTCTATATTTGAGACGACTCCAAAACTAACCTCTTTCGACCCACCTGAGGGTTGGGACCCTGTCTTTGAGAAACCATATCGTAGGAGGTTGTTGACTGTCAGTGACTGGACCTCCACAAAAAAAAAAATAAATAAATCATCCATTTTTAATCCAGCTGTCACCTAGAAATGCAGACTCACCTGAGGCGATTCCTCGGTTCTAATTCCGTAACACTTTTGCTCCAGTTCTTGCGGCGTCCCTCAGGGCAGAGCATCAGGGCGACCCACCTGAGGGTTGGGACCCTGTCTTTGAGAAACCATATCGTAGGAGGTTGTTGACTGTCAGTGACTGGACCTCCACAAAAAAAAAAAAAAAAAATCATCCATTTTTAATCCAGCTGTCACCTAGAAATGCAGACTCACCTGAGGCGATTCCTCGGTTCTAATTCCGTAACACTTTTGCTCCAGTTCTTGCCGGCGTCCCTCAGGGCAGAGCATCAGGGAGTTTAGGTTCCTCTTCACAAACTGACAAATGGAGACAACAGTAGGAACACCTTGAAACATCTCTGCACAACAATACGATCATTACCTCAAAAGAATCAGCGATTAAACCTGATATTAGCAGGAAAAGTCAAAACATTATAGTTGAAACTTTTATGTTTCTTCCCTGATCTCAGAAGAAGGAGTAACAAAACATGACTTTTATCTGCTTCCATCACAACCACTATGTCAAGTTATACGACCCAGTCAGGCCTGCAAACCAGAACTTTAGTCCACTCTGGGCAAAACACAGTCCATTTCAAATACTCACCCTGACACCAGTCACTCACTGCGTCCTTTCTACGTGACGGTGATGTCTCCGTCCCCTGTGTTTGTCTTGATAACCATGTGGAAACTCAGGAATTAGCCTTCAAATATCACACTGCATTAGCCAACTTTGGCAGCTCCGCCCCCTGCCCTCGGCGTGGCCCCCGGGGGACCGGGAGAGGAAGACGGAGAGAGAGGGCCGAAGATGAAAGTGTGTGGAGATCTCTGCAGAATCAGAAACAAATCTCTGGGAGCGTCGGGGTTAAACTCCTCCTGCCCGACGACCGCTTTGAAGTGTCGGGTCATACAGTTAATTGTCAGAGCGAGGATTAGAGGAAGGTGGTAACAATTTAACCCAGGCTGCCACGGGGCGGGACGACCACGCTGCCCTATCAGGTGTTTGCAGATGTTGTGTTTGTGTGTGTGTGTGTGTGTGTGTCTTCAGGAACGGCAACGACAAACTCCTACATGTGAGTGAAACACTTAGGCGACCCATAATGCTTTGTTTGTTCAAGACTCCTTCAGGTTGTAATGGGACGGCAGTGAGAACAGAGGCCAGCTGATTGGACAGCTGCTGATTGGACAGCTGCTGATTGGACAGCTGCTGATTGGACAGCTGCTGCTGCTGCTGCTGCTGCTGCTGCTGCTGCAACCGATTGTTGCTATTTTTGAAGTTGGGCCGGTCTGGGCCGAGGTTCTGTCTCTGTTCCATTAATGATGGAAACCTGAGTCTCAGTCTCCACTGGAGATACGATGATGATCAGTGTGAAACGATCAAGATGATGTTGATGATTTTTGAGCAGAAATCCTCACAACACTGTTTTATTTATTTAACTTTCTGTTTAAAGAGTTTTCTTCTTCACTGCTGACTGGTCCATTAAATGTCATGTTCTGACTGTTTGAAAGAAGAAACTTCTTCTTTATATGATTTCTTTTATTTTTCTAGTTTGTTTTACTCAGAAGTTTCTTGAAGCAAACACTGATTCTTCTGTAAAAACTTCATGGTTGGATCAGCTGTTTTATTGTGGTTCAGTTCTTGGTCAATAACAAAACCATGACATTTGCTTTTAGATTCTCTGTGGATGTTAGAAAAAAAAAGTTTATTCCATCTCCTCCGTCCCTTGAGCAAAGTTTTTTTTTTTTTCTTCAATGAAAGTTGTTCACATGTAGCTCTCCTCCCCCTCCTCCTCCTCCTCCTCCACCACCACCACCACCACCTTCTTCCATCACTAAATCAAGGTCACACCACTTCCTGTTTGGCTCCTGACGTTGGCACAGGATGATTTACTGCAGAGATGAAAGCAAGATGGTTTTGGTTTGGAGATAGTGGAGAAGGAACTTTTAGCAGCAGATGTTGAATTCACATTTTAACATAAAAAAAAGATTTTGCTGTTTTATTATTATTTATTGTTATTTATTATTATTTGATGGCTTTAAGCAATTTTTTATTGTAACCATTTCAGAATGAATTGAAAATACGTTTAATCTTTTCATTTATGTTTGTCATTTTCTAGTTTATTTTCAATTCTTGGACTAAAGACTTTAAAGGGAGCCACGTGAAATTGAATCCTATTATTTTAGCATCTCATTAATATTAATTAAATCATTCACCTTTACTTATGGAGCCAATATTTTTAAATGAACGTGATTCGTGATTAAATATACATTAAAATAAAAGAATGTTAACATTCAATATTTCAATACTATTTCTATTCTAAATCCCTTAATTTAAAGAATGATCTATTATAATATTTTATCCTTGTTGTGACAGTGACTTTTGTGACAGTTTCACTAAAATACAAATAAAGTTAAAATCCTGTCCATCGTGGTTCTGAGCTCAGAACAAGAAGAAGTTCCACAGAACCACTGAGGTCCCACTGAGGTCCGGTCACACTCTGAGCTGACGAGTGATGACACCACTATCACCTTATGTTCTCCATTTGACTGGAGAAGTTTGGCACCGGTGTGAGAAGGTCATGGTTGTCCACACCGTCCTCAGTGCTGCGTCTGCTGTCGTCCTCTCCACTGCAGCCCTGACCGGGTCATCTGGTTCTGGAGACTGGCTGGATAACAGCATAACACACTGTCTCTCTGGCTCCACAAGGTCCATTTAGCGGAGGCTTTCATCCCCTTCTCTTCTCCACCCAGACTAAGAAAATCAAAGCGTTCTCCTGCTTGTTCTCCTCATGGTTCCCTGCTGTCGTTCTTCTACTGTTTATTTCACTTCCACACACACACACACACACGGGTCAGGACCGTGTTTTTAAAGCAGTTTTCATCAGGATTAATTGAACATTTAGAAAAGACACGGTTGTAGTGAAACATTTGGTCGGACATGGTGCATTGTGGGTATTTTTATTACAACATCGTCAACAGTCTCAACATCAGACTCTGGACCCTGGTTTTTTAAAGACGACTTTATTGTTTGTGTTTCCTTCTTTTCCTCCTCCTTTTATTTGTGACTAATCCAACTGATAGAAATATATGTTTGAAAACTATAACAGTGAATATTCAGATTGAGGCTCAAAGAGTTTGGGAATTTTAGAAGTGACTTGTTTTCCTGATATTGCCTTAATTTCCTGATTGGAATTCTAGGAAGATTAAAAGAATATTTTTCGCAACTTTTCACCATCCGTTCACAGCTTCACAGCTGTTGATTTACTGACTGTTCCTCTCCCAGTAAGGACAGGTCCTACACCAGGGCGTCTGACCTGAACAAACCCATGATGGACATGGACCCGTTCCTACAGTGTGAACTGTATCAGAGCAAACGTAGAAAGAAAGAAAATAAGAGAGATTTGCAGCGAGTCTGACATTTTCCTTTTTGTTCCTGATCATTTCCATCAGTAAACACTGTTTTCATTTTCACCACATTAGTGACGTCCTGTGTTTTTGAAGCAGTTTAATCTCCACACACTGAGGTTTTCCTCAGTTTCTCTGGGAATTTTTTTTTTCTTCCCTACGCCACCAGTCCCCGTCCTTGTCCTCATCCTCCTCTCTGCTGCTGCTGCTCCTTCCTTTTCAACATCATCTACTCTCCCTCTTTCCCTCTGATCCTTCCTGTCTCTCCCTTTTATTCCCCCCTGTCTCTCCCTTCCTCTCTCTCTCTCTCTCTCCCCCAGGTTCCCCATTGGGGGTGTTGTTTGTAAAGCATTATAATTTATAACGGAGCAGAGTGGATTTAATTTCAGTGCGCGGGGGCTCGCCAGCAGGGCGCCAGCCTGCAATCAGGGGAATCAGCAGCTTGCACAGAGCCTGCAAACACACACACACACACACACACACACACACAGGGCAGCCCCCCCACACAGAGCCAGCTAGAATGGAAAGTATTATCAGTGGCCACAAACGGACAGTGTTTCTCGTCACCCAACTCCCTGGATGTTCCCTCTGCAGCCCAGCACCTTCTCAGCTTCACTTTCAACTCTGCTGCTGCTGCTGCTGCTGCTGCTGCTGCTGCTGCTGCTGCTCTCACTCTCTCTCTCTCCCCTCTCTGTCTTTCCTCCTACTGGGTCTGGCTTACATTATCTGCATCTCTCCCCCAATCCTCCCTGTTTCTCTCCCCCTCTCTCTCTCTTACTCATTGTCTCTCATTACCACTCATTACCTATTTGTTGTGGGTCTGTTGGGGTATGAGGGGGGGCGGGGGTCTCATCATGGTCTCCGTCCAGAGACACTGCAGGTTCAGCAGCAGGTCAAATCCAAGTTTAGTCTCTGTCCAATCTCTTTCTTTTTTTTCCATCCCTATTTTTTTTTTTTTTGGCCCCAAAGGGGGAGCTATGGAGCGGGTCTGAGGGTGGGGGACAGTTTCCCTTTTTTTTTTTCTAACCTGCCCATTTGCCAGTTGCAATTTCCCCTTCATAAATCCTACTCCTTTTGCGAACTGTGCCAGACGGTGGGATGATCAGTCCACACTGAAGGTCAGAGAGTGAACAACAACAGGAGGAGGAGGAGAAGGAAGAGAAGATATTGTTTCTCCTCAACTCGTCGTTCACTTTCACACTGGACACAAACGTCATCACGTTAATTTTTAGTGGCCCGCTACCAGTTGATTCACGTACCAGTGCTGGTCCGCTGCACACGACTTGGGAACCATTGATATATAGAGGGCAAAAATACTGACGTAGTTAAAATACTGCAGATGTTTATGTCACATGTCCAAACATAAACTCTGAGGAAGTAGTTTTTGTTCTTATTATTATATTTGTCCAAACAGATGGATTTTCTGTGGAACCAATTATTTAATTAAACAAGAAACTAAAGAAAACATCAGGTTGGTCATATATTTCTATATGACCTGAAACTGATCATTTGGGTCAAATCTTCTCCACATCTTCATCTTCTTCACCCTTGTTTCAGGGCAGTTCTCCTCCACTGAACTGAGGTTCTTCTAATCCTGGTTCTTCTCCTCTCTGTTGTTCTGTGGCTGCTGTTCTATTAGGATGATTGGACATCTGCTGTATGGGGGCGGGGACGAGGTGATCTGTGATTGGACGATTGTACAGGATCATTGTTGCAGAGAAAGTATGTATGGAGCTGACAGTGAGAGCATTGGCTCATGAGCAGGTGTGTGTGTTTCCCACCGCTGGTCCGAGGTGGGGAGACAGCGCCACCTTTCTTCATTATTATTATTATTAATGGCCTGTTGTCGCGCTCACCTTCGTCTCACCTCAGCTGACAACTGAGAGAAGAAACATGTGCCTGAAAAAGTATCAACGTCAAAAGTTGGTTCATTTGTGTGGACATCTGACCCAGAGTCTGCTCCACCCAGTCATGGTGGAGATTAGTGGTGCGGTGTGAGTGTGATGGAGATGAAGGCTGAAGTTTGGCTTCATTTACAATCATTTGGTTGCTCTGTGTTTCAGTGAGTTCTGGCTGAAGAGACACATGAAAGATTTAGAAAAGACCGGAGTGGACAGGGAGGAGGAGGTGGAGGAGGAGCAGGAGGAGGAAGAGGAGGCGGAGGCTAGGGAAAGATCCAGTTGCTGTGTTATCCTGTTACTCACCACAGTTAGAGGTAAAAAAAAAAAAAAAAAAAGAGCAGGAAATGAACCAGGACTGAGGAGAGAATGAAACCCATGAAGAAAACGAACATTTCTTTCTCGTACAATTTTTTTGTGAATTTAAAACTAGTGTAGTTGTAAAGTTACTGTTAGTTACATTAAGAAGTTACAGTAATAATTTAAAAATTATATCCTTTATCCAGGTTGTTAGATAGTTTTTGTTGGTGTTAACCTTAGTGAACATCAAAATACAGATTCAGCATAAAAAATATTTATTGATCCAAAGATTTTATTTTGTATTTTCCGTTATTTTACTACATCCAGTATCTTAGGATTCCTTCTGGGACAGCAGTACTGTTGAATAAAAATACAAATCACATGAAGTAAATTTAAAATGTCTTCAGTTATTTTTACTTTTAAAAAATAACCTAATTTTCCTTTTTTATTATTTTTAATATTTTACTTTCCTAAATTTGCTATTGAACTTAGTTATTTCTACCAAATAAACACTATCCCTAATTTTTCCTGAATTTATTCTGTCACATATTTAACATTTTCATTTCTATGTTTTCATTAGTGAAGACATTTTAGGTCTTCACTAATGAATATTTGCTTCGACGTAAAACGGTCTCAGATCAGTGGATTTGTGGATTTTCACCCTCACTAAACAACTTTGACAAAAATAATTTTTATATACAGTATATAGTCAAATCCACCTGCCCTGTCCTTCACATGTGAAACCACAGATGGTGGAAACACAGACGCTGCCGTCACTGAGCTGAACGACCTCTAAAAGCAGGTCAGTGATTGGGCTCCCAGTCAAATCCCGGTGATTATATCCATGTCATGGCTCAGCACATGAACATGGTCATATATGTTGGAGCTTATCATCCTGTGATCTGGAGCTTCTCAGACATTAATCTACTGCTGACCTGTCACTGAGTTCCACTGATATCAACGTTGCCTCACGGATCTGTTTGTTTCGCTCTGATATTGAACTTCTGACGTCCAACGAAGACGACGTTTCCTTCTGAGATTGATTTGATCGGAGCCTCATCATAATTATTTATCTGTACAAACCACTGTATGAGGAAGAGATTTTTTAAATTAGCCATAATACTGCCCTCTAGTGACTCTTAGTTCAATCTACAACTGTTTATCCCCAAAGGTTGGAGGAAACTTAGACATTACGTTATCATAGAAACTGTGATTCTATGACATAATGATATCATGGTGATTAAAATCATTTTATCAGATTTCACTGATTTATTAATTTCCCACGTCTCCGGTCTTCGTGTCCGTGTTGCCGTCACCTCATTTTTGAAAACTTTTCTCCGTCACAACTCAGCGGTCACAGGTGGTTGATCTTATTAAATCACACCCGCCTCACGCTGACGTTGGGCGGTGTTGCTGGGTCGACTGTAGCTGCCAAGGAAAACAAACCTAATGACCTTGGTTGTCTTGCCAACTTTGTAAGACGTTTGTGAATCAGTGTGTGTACGTGCACACACACACACACACACACACACACACACACACACACACACTCTAATGGCCCGTCCTGTAGTTCTTTGATTTAACTCAGAGTTATGGAGTGTTGGGGAGTTTTACCGAGGACTTTCAACCTCCGTCGGCAGCAGTCGGGCTCCGAGCTCCAGAGGTTAGAAGGCTTTACACTCACTAGGGTTTACTGGGTTTTTGCTTCTCATGAACACAATTACTCACACACACACACACACACACACACACTGTACTAGCCATGACTATATACATGGGCTGCACTAATTTAATCAGAGGCTGTAATGGGCTCTGGCTACGACGCTCCACCGTGTGTGTGTGTACGTGTGTGTACGCAGGGCAGAAGGGCCTTGAAGGCAGCAGCGGTTGATTGGAGGGTCGGTTTGTGATGTGGCTGAGAGATCAAACACACTCATGATGAATGTGAGGGGGTCTGGAGAGGAGGTGTGTGTGCGGGTGGGGGGGGGGGGGGGGGGGGGGGGGGGGGGGGGGGGGGGGGGGGGGGGGGGGGGGGGGGGGGGGGGGGGGGGGGGGGGGGGGTTGAGGTTGAACTCCTTTTCTCCTCCTGATCAAGGTTTGGTTTTTCTCAGTTCATTACACACGTGCACGTGAACACACACACACTTACACCAACACACACACCTACACAAACACATAAAGTGACTCATTGAGTTATGAGAACAACAGTCAGTCACTCTGTCTGTGGTCCTCAACTGGTGGGTTGTGCCACAAAAGTGGGTCAAGGAACCGTTGTCACTGGGTCTCAGGCCTTTTCTCAGGGAGAATAAAATTGTTTATTTTGCCAAAAGTTGCTGAAAAGTACAGTTACTAAATGTCATATTAGACATATTTGAAGAGATTTGGCTCCTATGGCAAACTAAGGCCCGCGGCCCCGATAAGGCCCATTAAACTTGTTTCCGTGAAACGCTATATCCAATATATTCGGTTATCCATGATCTTTTCTCTGCAATATCAGCATTTCTCCCATAGATGGCATAGAAAAGGCTAAAAACATTTGATCTTGTAGCCGTGTGTGTCTGTGGGTTTGTTGTTGTCAGTAATGGGGTCCATCTCCAGTGTTGTGTTCTTCTCTGCTCCACCCTGCACCGTCCATAACACGTTGACGCTCCACACTCAGTCAGTTTATTCAAGTGAGAGAACATTTGTGCTTTGACTTGTTCCGTTGTTAATTTATGAATATTGATAAATCCATTATACCTGACTATTAAAGGTATATGTGGAGGAAGGAATATATATCTGCCATCTTAAAACTCCTAAAAGCAGTAATGACTACTTCACTGTCAGACCATCTCTTTACTAATGTACACAACGTGTTCTATGTATATGTAGTTACTAATTCAGGAAGTCAGTCCTCAGAAAAAAACAAAAGGACCAGGATTCAGTGAGCAATAAATAAAATAAATAAAATTAAAAAAAAAAAAAAAAAAGTTTTTTCTCTACGTAGTTGTTCTTTCTGAATACTTTGTGGTTTTTTTTTTAAACCATTATGCAGGGTTTTTTTTTTGCTATTCCAATGAAGGGTGGGCTTTAAAATTGTGTTTTTTTTAGTTTGGAAACTAAAATAAAGACATTTAGGAACAATCCCTGGAAGCTTGTTAACCTGTAGGATATTGTAAACTGCTGACTATTGGCCGATACCATTAATACTCTGTGTATTATTGCCTCTCTCTGATTGGCTCAGTCATTGTAGGGCAGAATAGTCGAGGGAGGGGGTGACAACAGTGTGGGGGAGGTCTGTAACACTCTGTAAAGGGGGAATAAATTCGGAAATATTTCTCCTCGTATTGACAATTTTGCCCACAATTTAATAACAAATAATTCTGGGACTTGTAATAGTGACCACTCCTCTTACATATACAACGCCATTCATTAGAATCTGAATTTTAGTCCAATCCATAAAGAAAATCACTGTAAAGTCCCAATTTTTGACCCATTTGTTGACTCACTGACACATTGCGGCCGCCTCAGGTCGTCCATAAGGGCTATATGGTGACCACGGCCCTCAGGTTGGTGACCCCTGGTATAAACTGATTTAAAACTGGATGTAAACTCTACAGAATGGAGAACTTTATTTCAGTTTCACCATGTTCTTTTATTTAAGTTATTTTAATTCAGTTTTCCATCTTCATATATGCAGCTCTGAAATATGTAGATCTTTTTAACTTTTATTTTTGTTTTTACCAGGAGTCTGTCCTGGACTGATGTAAATACTAGTTCACAGTGGGATAAAGATTTGTCCAATGCTGACACTAAAATATCTTAGATTAAAAAAAAAGATCCGTGGCTGCAGACCACATTGGTTAATTATGACATCACAGTGTGAAGTTCAGGGTTGTTTCACTCAGTGCTCCTCACACACACACAGACACACACACACACACACACGTCTGTCACTCTTTCAGTCTGTTTCACCTTAATCTCTAACCCCCTGGTGCCCCGTGTTCACTTCACACATGACGTGGTCCACCTTTTCACCCATCTGTCGGAACTATTGTACTTGAGTGTGAGCTCTGCGAGCTGTCATGCGAGGCTGCGCCCGTGTTGATCACTGGGCCGAGCCACTGGCATATGGCCGTGTCCTGGGGCGCTGCGCGGCCGTGGCATGCAGGAATGCAGCGTGGAGCGGAGAGAGTGAGTGGACACGGAGCAAATGTCTGGCCAGACAGTGACGTGCTAACGCTGCATATGCAACTCGTCATGTCTCCCGTCTCCTCCTCCAACACCTACACCTACACTTACACCTTCTCTCTGTCATCCTGCTGGAACTAGAGAAGAAGACTTCTTTGCTACAGCTTCAGAATCATTTTTAATCAGAGGCAGCAGGGATCCTGGTTAGATGTCAGGTGGACCAGACCAGTGAAGACATAATGTAAATAATCTTTACACCCAAGAACCCCCAAGGAGGTCATTTTGACCTTTTTGGGTATTATGTAAGAAATACCTTTTTTAAAAAGGTCTATTCTTTTCAACAGCGCTCCTCTGTACATCAAGTGCAGCCAATTTGACACTATAGCAACGTCTATGTCCTTAATCTTAATCTTTAGTGTCTTCGGACACAAAAAAAATCTCTGATCTAACCCTACCGTACCATGAACCCATCTGTCGTGCGGACTGCACACCTCTGTCTCTGGCCTTCCATGTGTTCCTTGAAGAGAAGATTGCGATAATATAGACCACAATGGTTAAACTCAAGGCTCGTGGGCCAAATATAGACCACAAACTCCACTTTATGACGCGCAGGAGCTTAAACAGAATTTCCACTTTTTGTGCTGCAAAATTTTGTCACTAGATCAATGATATATTTCTTACTAGGCAACAATGCATCTTCAGTGACTTACAATCAGTGGCAGAAACATGTGCAAAGACATTCCTGAAGTCTTTCAGTTACAGCTGGTCCTTAATGGGAAGTGGGAACAGTAGTGTGACTGCAGAGGAACAGACGTCAGCAGATACTGACTAGATATTAATAACTGCCTCAGTGTAACATCATAAAACAAAGTGTAGGGGCCTCTGTTACTGACACTGGGCAGAACATCTGTGAATAATCTGGACCAGTCACAGTTAACAGAGACACACAGTGATGTGGAGCTGCTGTCCTCATGTCTACAGACCGGACCGGTCCAGAGTCGGTCCAGCATTTTTGCCTGTGACTCTTTATGTCAGTGCGGGACAGGGTCAGTGTGTGGCTCTGGGGGAAAATAAATAGTTTGGACGCTGTCCCTGCTGCACCTGTGGAATTCCAGCAGAATTAATTGTTTTGTCATGTTCTCGCACACATTTAGCCTTCGCTGAGCGGAGCTTTTAAAGCCTTGTTGCTGCAGGTTTAAATGAGATGTATCAATCTTCCACAGCTGCTGCCGCAGGAATCTTTGAAATGACAATAAGATTGGTTTCCCCGCTCGCTCCGACTCATCTGACACTTTGATCTGGCCTATCAAACCCGACACGTTTCACATCTGTAGCTGATGTCGTTTTCAAAGACACGCAGTCAGAAGTTAATGATGAAATATTGATATGATATGCATGGTCTGAGAGCAGATATTCAGGGCCCGCGGATGCACTGCATTAGCAGATTTTTATGTTTGAAATTTTCCAAACACGCACTTTTCTACAATGGAGTTCAGATACAATCAGCATTTATTAATGAGGCTGCAAAAACCAAACACACTTTCTTATTCTCAGGTGCAGCAGGCAGTGATGTTGACTTTAACATTTTAGTTTGTACTCCATCTAGACAGACTGGACTTTCCAGTGTCCTAGTTAGAACCTGAACTTCAGTAGTTTCATCTTGTCATTTAGAGGCTGCTCCTCAAACTGTAAACATTATTCTGACGAAAAATCGACTTTAGATCAGAAAGACTGGGGTCATTTATGAGATAAATTTAAAAAATGTACAGTGTTTTCAGAGCAACTATTTCCAAATTATTGTTTCCAAGTTCAGTTGTTGTAACTAAACTTCTTGGAGCTTGACAGACATTTGTTTTCTTGACTGAGAATCAATTATTTCTCAGAGAAACCGAGTCAGGCTATAGCACAAATGTCAAACTCAGGCTCGGGGGCCAAATCTGACCAGTATTGTAATAATATTTGGCCGCTCTCTTATAAAATGTCTACTAGAGTTGTCTCGTCAGTATGTAACCCCTGTATACTGGCAGGACGGTTGAGTTCCCTTGAAAACTGTGTTGATGCAACTAAAACTACTGTTGCATTGACATCATAGAAGAACCTTTGTGAGCTCCAGTGGGCCAAATAATATAACTTGGCGGGCCACATTTGGCCCACATGCCTTGAGTTTGACACACATGCTAAGTTATAGCTCTAAGATTATAACATTAATGTTTGGTTGTTCAGTGTTTACATGTGTCATGTGTTTAACTCCAGTCGCCCTGAAACGACTGAGCAGTAAAATATAAACTAATATCCGTAAACAGCGACTCACTGCCGGTCTAGTGGTCAAACAGGGACATTACAGCCTCCAAACCCTGGTCCCCTGATCACCCCACTGCTGTGTTTGTCCTTGAGCGTCTGCAGGTGTTACCTTTGACTCACCCACAACAAATTCCTTGACTTGAAATGATTTCGTCTTCGGGGGGAGAAGTGGTTCGGGGTTAAACGAGGTGATGCTCAGGGTAAGGTTGGAGGTCCGGTTAGGGACGGGGAGTCAGGGTTAAGGTTGGAGCAGGTCTCTGGAGAATAGTGTGTGTGTGTGTGTGTGTGTCCAGCACAGATGTGTTCTCTGGCGCCCCTGTGTAGACACAAAGAGAACACATGCACTGGTGTCTGATGTTGTCTTTAAGAGTTTCCCTCTGATGGTCAGGAGATGTGCCCCAGTCCACACACACACACACACACACACACACACACATCCTCTGCCATTGTTTCTCACACAGCAGGGCACAGGGTGGTTTGCCAGTTGTGCAGCATTATCAGCCTCCGTGTGTGTGTGTGTTTTTGTGTGTTTGTGCAGACATGCTCTCAGCTGAGGGAGCTGGTTCACGGCTCGGTCAGAGCCGCCTTATTTCCTTTTAATTGACTTAAGATGGGCAAACAAGAGCTCGACGAGCACACGGTACCTATTACACTCACACACAAGAAATGAACGAGGCCAAGATGCACACTAATGAAGCACACACACACACACACACACACACACACACACACACACACACTCTGCAGCCGCAACCGCTCCTGCGTGTTTGCTACTTTACTAATCCATCAGACCTGAGGAGCGTTTTGTTTTTCCAGTTGATGTCAGAACATGTTCACTTAGTGAAGCTTCTTCCCGTTTCTTAAACAGTCAAAATGTGATTCTGCACCAAATCCACACATTGTCAATCTCTGGTCCGGGGGCCAGATACAGACCGTTTGGCTTTATAAACCTGGCCCGATCAAATTATAGTAAATAATTTGACCATACTGTTGTTTTCTTGAATTTCTTGCTCGTTCTCGTGTCTGGTTCTGGTGAAGGTCCGTTTGTTTGGACAGATGTAATGGTGACCAGATCTATAGCTCAGAAGAGTTTATTCTACGAGTTAATATCTAGACATTTTAGTGGCACCAGGAAATAAAATGAACAAGAAATTGAAAAATAAATATATTGTTTCTATGACTGTTGTCTGGGCTGAGTCATAATCTACAGATAAATTACCTGAAGAAAACAAAGAATCTCAACACAGTGAATGACTTAAAAACCCTGTTTGTTGTTGAACTGAAGTCAGTTTGGTTTCTATGAAGGAAACCATAGAAATGTCTGAGTATCAGCTCTGATGTTAAACTCTGAGGAGTTGTTTTTATTGTTATCGTGATATTTGGCCTTTTATTGGAAGCAGGCAGTAAAATGAACATTTCCATGACTTTATGTTGCTTTTTTATCTAATCATTATCCTTCTGCCTTCTTCCTGGCCATGCTAAAAGCATTTTAGTTTTTTATGCATTACATTTACATGTCATTTATCTAAGTTCATGCAAACGTTCCATCTTTCTGCTCCTGAACTCTAACCCTCTGGATACATTTTCAAACCCATTTTTGTCCACGTCTGTTCTAATCTGTGGCTTTACATTTTATCTGGGAGTCAATCGACCTCCAGCAGCAGCAGCAGCAGCCTGTCCAGGTGAGCTTGGCTCCTAGACCTAAAACGTCTGCTAACATTTAGAAGTTGACACTCAATGGTCCAGAGCTGAGATTCTTCTTCCATTAGGGCTGAAATAAGAAGAAACACCAGGAAAAACTCCTCTTTGTCATTTTGTCGGGATGAAAATAATAAATCTGTGAAATGGCGTCACATCCAGCAGAACATTTTACCTTATGACATGACTTTTGAACCGTGCACGTCACTGGACAGGCATTGACGTCTGCACACGTAAACCCCGAACTCCGCGAACCTTCGATAACTCTGTTATTTTGTGCAATTGGGCAGATTATTACTGTTTCTCCTTCACACTGTGCGAAAGTATTGTGGTCAAGACTGAAGCCAACAGAGTCGACTGGAGTTTGATGTCTGTCTGTGCCAATGTTGAAAGGTAAAAGTTCAAAGATCTCAGCTTTAATTCTGGCCACAAAGAAACGTTGTTGTTTTGTGACCAGGAACAGCCTTTTCTGGCGTCTCTCTGGTTTTTCCGTCCCACAGGTGCTCGTTACGACACCGAACACGTCGGCTGTGAAGCCTGTCCTTACGGGAAACATAACGAGTGATGAGTCTTTACAACCGTGACCCAACAGAACCACACCTGGAACCACTAGAGACATGAAAGTTGTCCGTCCTCCCTCTAATACCAACTCAATTGTCTCAGCTCAGGCTAAATGTAGTCGACGAGACTAGAATTAAGGATATTTAACAAAAGGGCAGAAGAAATGGCAGCAAATAAAAGAAGAGAAGAAGAAGAGCTGAGTGAGAGACTGGGAGAAGAAGGATACCATGGTTAGAGTCCATTGATTTGCACTGGTATCTGGTCTGGTCCACAGAGAAGTTCTTGATGGAGCTGAGGAAGTGTTGCCTCCAACAATATTATGATGTTGCAGCATTTATTTGATCCTGTTTCATTTACATTGAAACGCTGAGATTGTCTACGTTGACTGGTGTCACCTGTGGTGTTGGTTTAACACCCAGGGTGGGTTTGTTTTCCGTCATTGTATCATGGATCCTGCACCTGATTGACCCCCTCACTCTCCGTCCCCCCCTGCTGGTGTTGTTTACAGAACAACAACCTGGTGCTGTAATCAGGGCATCATCGACTCTGATTAACTGCATGTCTCACTCTGTCATTTGCCCTGTACGACAGGTCGCATGCTGAGAAATAACAAGTGCAATGTGTTAAACTCAACATAAAACTCACACAAACAAACACATGAATTGTGCCAACAACCTGCAGCCATTTTAAAAAAAGCCAAACTTCTTTCTTTGTGTCATTTCCTGTTTGTCTCTTGCAGGATTTCCCTAAAATAAAGACGCTCCCCGGCCTTCAAAACAAAATATCATTTCAGTTTTTATTTCCGCTTATTCCGATCATCATTTTTGTTTTTTACCACCGTACGTAGTTTTCATTACCAACACATCCATCCTGTCACTGCACCACCACCACCACCACCCCCAACACCCCCACCCTGCCCCCCTCATTGTTTTATCATGGTTTATAACAGAGAGAGAAAGAGGGAGAGAGGAGGAGAAGAGGAGGAGGAGGAAGAGCTGAGGAGGAGGAGGAGGAGGAAGACAGATGATGACCCGCTTTCTACCTGTCTCTGTTCTGTTTGTCTGTCTGTTCTATTCTGTCAAGGTGTGATATGAAAAAAAAAATCAATATATATATATATGTATATATAAAACTCATTAGGAACATGAATTAAAACTAAAATGAACTAAAAGACTCAGCATGAAGGTATTGTTAAAAAAATACAGCACGTTAACAAGTTTTCACAACAAAGAAATGACAACAGGCTTGAGGTTTAGTGAAGAAACGGAAAAACTTAGTGAATAGTGAAAATAAAAGGAGGAATGGAAATGTTTCCAGTAAATAAATAGAAGAAATAAAATTCACAAACAGTTCATTATAAATCAAAAAGTCTTAAAATTGTGTCTGTGATTGAAATAAAGATCCAAAGACCAGAACCAAACTCTGGTCTGTTTCAGACCGGATCAGTCAGACAGATCTGGACCGCAGGACGGACGGTCACTGTGGTTGTTGTTTGTCTGCTCTCGTCCTGCTGAAACACAAAAGAGTAAAATTGATCAATTGTAGAAACTCTTTCACTGTGAAACAACAAAAAAAAAAAAGCGTGATGCAGTGGTGGCAGGAGGATGGTTGGTTTGCAGGTTCAATTCCCGTTCATTTGCCTTGTTTTTATAGCAGTATTCCACTATTACCCCGGGTCCTTCAGGTCGATGGGAGGGGCATCCAGGGAGGTTGATTGGACACATTAAATTGACCATAGGTGTGAATGTTAGCATGAATGGTGGTCTGATTGGCTGCAGCGCCCCCAGCAGGCTGAAAAGGAAAAGGCAAAGATGGACTTCAGGAAAAAAAAACTGTGAAAAATGAACCAAAAGGCAGTGAAGCTGTTGGAGCTTCGTTTGTACGTCG
Source organism: Paraplagusia blochii (assembly GCA_016785265.1). NCBI lineage: Eukaryota > Metazoa > Chordata > Actinopteri > Pleuronectiformes > Cynoglossidae > Paraplagusia > Paraplagusia blochii. The sequence continues at coordinate 138,568 of JAFBJS010002081.1, read as the reverse complement.
TGTTTGCTCTGACTTGGTGGAGTCGTGCACATTCTCCTACAGACCAGTGAACACTGGACCAGTGAACACTGGACCAGTGAACATTTACTGGTCACTCAATGAAGAAGCATTTGCCCCGGGGCAGTGAATCCAGCACTTTATTTCAGCTCAGGAGAAGAGGGGAAATACAGGTCACAGTGTGACGCAGGGCGGCCTCTGATTGGCTGACACACTGGCTACAGTGGTCAACAGGAAAGAAAATAAACTGTGTATTTAAGTGTCAAGTCTTAGATTAAATGAAATACTTTGGTTTTTGGTAAAAATGTTGACTCTGTGTCACTGGAGGGAAGAAACAAACTGATGGATCTGATATTTTATTGATATTTTCTGTCACTGTATTGAGTTTCTTTGATTAATTATTTCATATTTATGGCGTTGATTCATTTTGAATGAACTTTTCTTGAGTCTTTCCAGCCCAAACTGTTTTAACCTGATGTGTAACAGCACTGACTGTTTACTGTGTTGATACTTTTCCTTCAATTAAATTCAACCATTAAATGTATACATGGTATCGTTGCCCGTGTATCGTGAAAGTATCGACAGATTCTTCACTTTACAGCGTCAGTGTTGTGTTATTTATTCTAATGTACTTTGGCAGTAAAGTAGAAAATGTTTAGAGAAGTTGAATCTCCTTCTCTCATTACTGCCCCCACCTGGACGCTCCATTCCTGCATCAGTAACATAAGGTATAAAAGAGTGACCTTATAGTTGTGGTTCACCTCGGTCCAGTCTGCCATACTCTACAGAGGGCCCCTTATCTTCTACCACTGTACCACTCCAGGGGTCTCGCCCCTCTATTTGAAAATGATCTCGATAAACAGCGCACTGTTAGGGTTATTATAATTATTTCTAATATAAATAAGAGTATAGACTCAGAACCATGGTCTGTGTTATGTCCTACAAAGCAGTGATTCTCAACTGGTGGCTCAGGACCCAAAAGTGGGTCGCAGGTTAAAAAATGAATATTAATATTTTCAGTCACTGAAATGTTGCCATTTGTGTGGTCGTAACGTTTCGTTTTTCATTATTTTCTGTACGATGGGACGAGTTGAAAGACTTGGCTTTCCCTGAAGGTTCAATGAACTCCTGCAGGACTAGAAGGACTAGTTCAAACATGGACAAACTTTGGGACTCAGAGATTGTCCTCTAATTGGACACATACACATTATTGCAGTTAAAAGGCAAACGTATAAATAGAGTATAAACCCATTTTATTATGAACATAAGTTTTTCTGGCCCGATTACAAAGCTGAACGGACCGCATCCAGTCCCCGGGCCTTAGTTTGCCCACGCCTGGTCTGGTTTATGGAAGTGACCACAATTTCTGCTCTGTATTAAAAAATTGAGGTGTTTATAACTGTGTGTGTGTGTGTGTGTGTGTGTGTGTGTGTAAACAGGCTGTGTGTTATTTGTGCTGTTGTCAGTGGAAGTCTCCTCTCTACATTAAACAGTTTATGTTTTACCTTAAGCTGGAGCTTTGAAGTAAACTCACTGTGTGCGAGTGTGTCCACTGTGTGTGTCCACTGTGTGTGTGTGTGTGTGTCCACTGTGTGTGTTACCCAGCCACCCACAGACCTCCATCTTTTCTTCATTTTCGCTCTTCTGAGCATCACCGCAGACGTGTGTGTTGTGTGGAAGGACAAAGGACAACTTCACAGCAGCCATGACAGCCATGTCATGTTGTGTGTTTTCTATTATTTATACATTTTGGATGAAGGAGCGTTTGAAGGAGTCTTTGGGGCTTTACTTTGAACTAAATAAGTAACTGCTTGAAGGGATGTACACAAATATATGCATACAAACACACTGTGTGTGTGTGTGTGTGTGTGTGTGTGTGTGTGTGTGTGTGTGTGTGTGTGCGTGTGTGTGTCCATCAGTTTTTAATTTGACTCGATTTTATAAGGAAGTATTTTATATTTTTCACCATGAAGCCACACGGTGAAACATCCACTGTTTTAATTCCTTGTTTGTCCTCATACATCTGGTCCACTTGTCTCCACAGGGTCAAATGTTGGAATGTCAAATGTTGGAATGTCCAATATTAATATTAATTATTAATTATATTAAAATTAATATCAGTGAGGTTGTCATCAGTAATTCCTCCAATAATGAACTCTGGTAAAAGTGCCTGACTTTTTCCAAATCACAGTCTTTTGAGACGTTGACCTCAGTTTTGGGGACAAACAGCTTCATTTATCCATATCAGAAAATTTTGAGTGTCGATACAACATCTGTAAAATCACTTATCAAGGTCAGAATCAGTCATTTCTAGTCAAATGTTCCCTTTATAGCTTTTTATTTTAGTGCTGCTGTGAGCTTCTGGACATATTTATAAAAGTATATTTTTGTACCAGATAATATTTAGCTGTAGAGATAGTTTTTTTCAATTGCAGCTGCATCAGGTTCCATCAAACAAAAAAGATCTTTACCAGGTAAAAAAACAAAACAAAACACTTCATTGTCCTGTAAATGTTGACGTCATTTCTTCACACAAAGAAACAAATGGAGGACATTTAGTTGTTGTTATGGGGAAAAATACAAAAAGACCTGATAAGGACATGAAAAGACCTGCAAGATTGTCCAACAATCTATAAACAGATAATATGCATCTCAAAATGATTAGAAAGCTATGTATATATATTTCCAAATAAATATATATCCTCAAAGAAAGCTACATGTATTACATAATATAAATATGATTTAATCTCCCACAGCATCTAGATCACATCTTCTCCATTAAACATAAAACTAAAGACCAATCAATTTGTTCCACTCAGCAGAAATATTCAATTAAATTCAACTATTAAATTCATTTTCTTCCCTTCCAGTGGTGGAAACATGTGATGGAAAAGAGGATGAAAATGAATGAACGTCTTTCCTTGAGACCATTAAGATCTTGCTATAGCTGTAACTCGTTACTTGGAAAACTCTCATTTTGGGAAGTTCTTATCTCAGGATTCTACTGTGCTTCATTGACAGTTGCACAAAACCATCCAATCACAGCATCCAGGGATGAGCCTCAGATGTGCAGACGTGAAGACACATGTCAACAACAGAGTCTTTGGCGAAGGAACTGTCCTGAAAACCCGCGGACACTCCAGTCCACTCAGTGTCCTCTGGTTCACATTTCACAGTGTACAAGTTGGCACCGTCCTCCTTCTCCAATTCCAACCATTACTCTCCACTTTGTAATCAGCTACAACAATTATAACCTTGCCGTTTGCCTCTGATTACTGTCCGGGTGTATTTTGGAGCGTTCTGGGAATCCCAGAAAGGAAAAAAAAAAGGAAAAAGAAAACTCTGATACTGGTCCCAGCAGAAATGGAGGTCACACACATTTACAGTAAGCCGGTCCGTCTGTGTTTGTGTGGGTTGGTGCTGTTCGTTTGATGTGTCCGCTCCCCCCAAATTACAGTGCTGCCATAATGAAGTATTACCCTGCAGTTCCAGGGGCCGGACAGACGGGGAGAGTGGAAGTGTGTGAGGGCATGTGAGCACTGGACACTGGAGGAGAAAGTTCAGGAAAAAGTGTCCTGTGTGTGTGTGTGTGTGTGTGTGTGTGTGTGTGTGTGTGTGTGTGTGTGTGTGTACCTGTTTGGGTTTTATGTTCCGACCGTAGGAAGTCGCTGCAGTGTGGGATGCAGCCCTGCTGGGCCGGGGCTGCTGTTTGTCTGTGTAACGGTGCGTAACACTCCTGCGTGCAGTTGCGTGAGTTTCCTCCCAGTTGTGTTTCTAAATGTGTGGCTCTACCAGCCAGCTGTGACAAAACTCAGTCGGCGTTCACTCACACACTCACTCACACACACACTCGGAGCTGAGGCGGCTTCACCTCCGGCCTCTCCCGTCTGCTGAATCTTGCATGACGCCTCATTCATAGTGCATGAGTCCAAACATGGCTCTGGATGATACACATGCTGCAGGGCACCTGCACCACCTTCTCCAACAGGCTCCGATCTGGTCTTCAGCGACACGTGCAGTGGGACGACTGGGTCTGGACAGGAGGGAAAACAGGGGACGTTGATGGTTGATATCGCAGCTTTGACTGAACACACACAGGAAGGCAAACTAAGGCCCGTTCTTTGCGGACGTTCTTTGTAACCTGGACAAAATTGTCCAAATTGTTACATTTGTTTCAGTTTAGGTCCCACCTTTGTCTTGTCCCAGTTTTTGATGCGGTTTGATACATTTCACAGCAGTCACCGCTCGTTACCTGTTTGAAAATAGAGTTGCCATAATTTTCCAAAAACGTCCATATTTTTCTGTTTTGGTCAATCTGATCTTCTCTCCTTTCAGTTTGTCCCTTCTTCAGGTGTTAATCTCCTCTGTCTCCGACCTGGTAGCCCCATCTCCAGGATCATCCTTCTAACGTGTGTCCACAGTCATTGTATCTAAAGTTCTGCTCCATCTCTGTTCTTGTAACCTCATCATTCCACTGTTCTCTCTTCTCATTCACACACATCAACTTTGGTCCAACACCTGAGCCAGGAGCCACAGGTTGAGCACCCTGTTAACTAGTGTTATCCACAGAAGCTGTCTTCAGATGTCCTCCAGGTTCATGAGTTGATGGAAACCATAGTTCATTTCTTGTTGTTCAGTTATTGTTTCCTTTGACAACTGTCTGTCTGCAGACGGAGGGACAGACAGACAGACAGACAGACAGACAGACAGACAGTTGGTAGCAGTGAAGCAGCCTCTTCATTAAGCCCAGACTGAACGTTGACTGTTTCACATTTTCCCTTCTTTTCATCTTCCCGCGTCAACCGTGTCACATGCGTCACACAGGACGTTCACTCGGGCTCCACTGGGGCAGAGTGGCGTCCCGGCTAAGCCACCGTGTGGCAGGTATTTCTCATTGTTTGGTCACGGACGCAGCCACAACTGTGTGTTTTGACACTTTGACACTGTGTTCTGTCTACACTACTTGACTGTGGTGACTGTGTCCTTCACACATGATCTGCTCTGATTTCATCCTGTCTCACTGCGGGGACTGAAAGTGGACTTTCAACAGAGACATCAGACTTTCACTATTTACGGTACAGACTGTCTTCATGTCTGTGAATGTGGGACATCAGACGAAGGTCTCACTGTTAACGTCTGTCTTTGAAGTTTTCTCTGTTCCTTGTGGTTGTTGATCTTTAATAGACTTTGATTAACATGGAACTAAACAGTAAGAAACACATACGTCAAATAATGTTGAGTGTAAAGTACTTCAATCAATAGTACCAGTACCAACAGGACATAGACAGACATCAGAGAGGGACCAGAATAACGGTTCTGGAGTTTAAACTCTTTAATTGTATCCTAAAGTCTTGGTACAGTAACTTAAAACTGTTGGATTTCACAAAGGTTAAGTGAAAGAATCCCCGAAATTAGCTTTCTGGCAAAATGTGGTCTGCAATATTATTCAATTTCTGATTCTGATATGATCCGATACCAATATAGGCCTGGTACTATTTATATTAATCTGTACCAACCACTGTATGCGAATGAGATTAATAAAATGAGCTGCAGTGCTGCCATCTAGTGACTTTGACTTAAATATTCAGTTGTTTTTCCCTGAAAAACTTTTAGCGTTTTATCGCAAAACCCAAGCTTTTCTAGATCAGAGGAAAAAAAAAAAACACTTACAGATACAACATAATATGCCAGTGTCAGCTCAGATATGAAACTTATTATTAAAATTACTTATTAATATTTGATTATTTATTATTTATTTGCCCGAATTAGTTGCCCTGAAACTTGTTTCTGTTTTTATTCCACTCGTATTGAAACAAAGAAAATCCTGTTTTTAAAACTAACAGCTGTTGATGTTACTTAAACCTGACTGTGTCCCAGTCCACGCCCCCTGGACAAACCAGGTGCTGTCACTGTCTCTGCTGTCACTGTCTCTGCTCTCAGCTCCAACACTAACTTATCTCACTTCTGCGTTCTAACCATCACTCTGGAAGCACCAGGATTAGCACCCACTGCCCTTGAGCAAGTCTCCCCTGCAAAGCCAAGTCTCCTAAATGAAAACCATCCCACCTCCGCCTGCTTCTCCAGCTCGGTTCTGCTCGGGGACAGAAGCCGTGGGGTCAGCAGCTGGTGGAGGATATGGCAATTGTTTATGAAAAAAAAAGCTTCTCCAACCTCCAAAAACACACATCACATCAGGAGGAGGGAAGGAGGGAAGACCCCGTGCCCCTGAACAGCCAACAGCTGGGAAGGGTTGGGAGTAGCCTGGAGGCTGGCAAGTTGTCCCCTCCCCGGTCCAGATGGGGGAGGTTAGGCTGAGGCTAGCCCGCCCCCCCCCCCCCCCGTCTCCCCCACCACCCTTCTCCCTCCACTTCCCATACTTCCCATTCCCATTAAAGGGAGGCTGAGGATTGCGGAGGAAGGGAAAGGAGGAAGAAAAGCAAAAGAGCATGACTGCTCTGGTTTTCACCCCCAACCCTCCCTCCGTCCTCGTCCTAATCAAATAAAGCAGGAAGCTTCCGAGACGGAAGAGGAGTGTTTATTGATATTTGCGTGAGCTGCTTCGCCCCCTGTCCTGCTCCTGCTGCTTATTTTCTGTCCGCCACTTTCGCAAATTCTGGCGTCCTCAGTATTTTTGTCCACCCCCCCCCCCCCCC